>LGRX02004810.1:0-28342 GCA_001247695.2 Cymbomonas tetramitiformis
GACCATCTGTGACCAGGAAATGCTGGCAGAATCCGCATCTAAGGTGCACACAGCGAGAGACCATCTGTGACCAGGAAATGCTGGCAGAATCCACTGATAAGGAAACGCCGGTGGCTTCCGCCAGTGAGGCGCGCTCCGGCATCTGCGCTCATCGTGCCGCGCCAGCTGACAACTTACGATCCGGCACTGCTGCTTCTCGAAGCCTTACGCTTTCGTATTGTCGGATTGAGGCTATTTGCTGATGCTGCTCACTCGTTTGGGCAGCCTTGAACATATTTGCTTCGTCGACCCTCAGCCTCCTCTCAGGCGTTCACGATCTAGTCGCCGCACTCCTTCATGCTCGTTGCATCACCCTCGTCGGCATGCTTGTTGTATCAATCACCTTGTCTCACAACGTTGTTACGGACACCAGGTCGGCATTCCCGAGGCAAAGGCGTTCTTGGCTGATGCCGAGGCAGGGAGGGCTGAGGTGATGCCTACATGATTTAACTTTTCTATCAGCGTCGCCTTTCTGACAACTTGCGGGACGGTTCCAGGTTATTCTTTAGATATACCCGGAGGGCGATCACACAAGAGAGGAGAGGGGGGAGTGACACAGTCACCACGATGATTTTGCAGGCTAGGGTCAGGGTGCTCCAAAAGCATGCTCTTCATGTAGCTCTAAGATGATAGGGATTCGCTCGGATGGTGCAAGATATGTAGCAACGGGCATGACAGGGGCTACTGATGACAAGCAGGTGCTGCAAGACCAAATTCGTTACGGCAACGGGGTGAGTGGGGTGCCCTTCTTCATCATCGCGGGGGAGAACACAAAGGAAACTCTGTCAGGTAGAACCACTCAAAAGCAAACACGGATTTGTGCACGGGGAAAAATCGCTACCATGCCAGCCTCGACAGCCCTGAACGGAGTGAGCGGGTTGGTTGCACAGGCGCGCAGCCTGTGGATGCGTTTGTGGAGGTGAGAGGCACACACACACACCCATGTAGACCATCCACCAAACATCCGCCGCTTAGCTTTGGCACAACACCTAACATGATAAACATTCGTGATGCTTTATTCCAGTGTGAGGTTCCAGGAACGTCGTAGAGTTGAGTATTTATCAGTTGGGCAGCTCCTGCTGCTGGCAAAGAGTTGTGGGACTTCTCACCCTGCAAGGCATGATAAGGACTCGGGCAGCCGCTGAAAGATTGTCGCACATTTCAAGGATACTGGGTCAAACCGTTTGAAGGTTCGGAAACAACTATGCCATATGATGGTAAGGTGTGCTTGATAGTGTGAAGCAAGCTAGGTTCTGGTTGTGTGAAGGGCCCTTGTTTTGTGGCCGTGCCTTCGGGAACATGGTTTCACACTATTAATCTCAGGCAGGGGGATTTGTGGGCAATTTAGGTGTTCAAAAAAATGGCAGAATAGGACAGATGAAAATAGAATTGTCCATCATGCATCCCAGTACTGTTACCCTCGAAGTAGCCACTATAATTTGCCGCTCTCTTATCTGTTGCACCAATTGTCATTGCAACCATTTTCACAATGCAGCAAGTAGTATATCTCGGGAACATGAAAGAAGGCTGTGTCAACGGCTATGAGCCCCAGCTCCTTCTTGAGCACGCAGAAATGCGTTCCGACTTTCGACGGTCCCAGCGAATAACTTGGAACTGGAGTCAAATGCACTCCTAGTGCACCGTCTTGGACTTCGTTGTATGATCTTATGAGGGGGAAAGTGTTGTGCTGATGACTTTTGGAGTGAGAACACTAATGTAAGATTTTGAAATTAATCGATGGATTGTTTGCCTGCACTTTTGAGGGTAGTATAGATCTGCATGTAAATGTTGTGCCATTTTTGTTCGTAGATTTTAGTCGATGGTCATGCTGCCCAAAGAACTTGCCAAAATGACCATCCAATAAAAGGGTATACCCGGATTTTAGAGAATGTTTCAGCATGCTAACATCGTAGCAGGGTGGTATTGATGGATTGATTCCATTGCAACTTGCATTTGCGCGGGGGGGAAATGCAAAGTAAGTGATTTGAGTTCAATCCCTGTACTAGGGGATAAGTAGTACGACGGATGGCGGTATGAGCTAGTGATAGTATGGCTTGGTGATATGATGACAGCATGGCATGATGATTGATGGCAGCATGGTATGAAGTTCGTACCATGGGTGCAGCAGGATGTTTGTCATGGTGCCATGTGTGTCATGTTCATATGCATTAGAGATTGGATGTCAGTTGGCGAATGGGAGATTAAGGAAGGCTTCTAGGGGTCTAATTGTCGGGGGGCAAGACCCGAAAGGCAAATCGGGGATCCGATGTGAAATGCCCCCCCGGAGCAAAGCGTGGGCGGCCTATAATGGAACAAACAATACGTGAAACAACATTAGAGAACTATCCACATAGCACCCCTCATCAACTGGTATCAGCGGAACGTCTTTAACGACTTCTACGCGGACCTTTCCACCACCACACCGCTGCCTTTCTGGCACTGAGATCTACTTATCGTGGACCTCGAATTCTTCGCCGGCTTCGACTATATTTTTGCTTTCGTCGCCCGTGGATCAAGCGCCCGTCTTTTCGCCGGGTTTCTTGTGATCTTAACGACTGGATTTGATATGGGGCGGACGAACATAGCTCGGGGGATAGGACACCCGGGAACCTAGGACAACCCTACCCCCCGACCGAAAGCGCTGCTGCGATCCCCCCCAAGCCGAAAACGTTGTTGCTGGGGAGGGGGGCAGCAGGCCTAGTTGGCGAAGCCGGTTGGGGCTCGTCGAGCATCCAACGCCCGCCGCGAGGAACCGCTCCGAAAACAAGGGAATCTTCCTTTGAAAAAACATTCGATTCCCTTATGAATCAATGAATGTGTATGCCGATTAAAGAATATGTTGTTCATGGTATTCTTATCCATATATGTAAAGTGAAGGTGTTGTCCGATGTGCACGTTATACTAATCAATCACGGATACCACGGATAAACCTAGGGTTTACTCCCCTTTCATCGAAAATGATGGTGCTGTGGGGGAGGAGGTCGTCGGAACAAAACCCCTAAGCCCCCTCCCCCCCCCTCCCCCCGACCTCAATGTTTTGCGTCGGGGCTCCGTATGAGAAACAGCCGGGGGCGGAAGGGCCCCACGCGCGGATACCACCATCACGTGCGCGGAGGCGGGAGGGCCCCACGCGCGGATACCACCATCACGCGCGCGGGGGCGAGAGTGCCCTACGCGCGGATACCACCATCACGCGCGCGGGGGCGGAAGTGCCCCACGCGCGGATACCACCATCACGCGCGGGGGGGGCGGGAGTGTCCCACGCACGGATACCTGCTGCCGCGAATGGTTCCTGAATCGTAAAAACTAAGCGAGTTCTCGCGTTTTGGGAACCACTCGACGGCAGCCGCACACCTGCGGACACATTCTTGCACGGGCGACGTACACCCGGTTGTCGTCGGGGGTGATGATGCTGTTGGCGACGTGAACGGCGGGGAGGTGGGCAGCTTGCTGCCTCGAAAAGGTCCCTGCATCGCGAGAACCGGGTGAGTTCTCGCGTTTTAGGAACCATTCGACGGCAGCCGCACACGACCTGCGGGCACATTCATGCACGACTGACGTACACCTGATGAATGCTCCCATCATTACGTGTAGAGCGTGGCATCGGTTGTGGCCTTTGATGTTGTCATCGTTATTGTTTTCGTTCCCATGCCCAAAGTGGGTGAGGGCGGGCATTATCGACGAGGAGGCAATCGAGGAGCTATTGATCCAGAGTTAGTAATCGAGCCCCCTTCCACGGAATTAAAGCGATACTACAAAATGGAGAGCACCCATCCTTCGCCCTCTGAAGAGGTATGTGTATTTATATGGTGTCTTAATCTGTTTTGTACATTTGGTATATGGTGGTTTGATCAGCATGACCTGCACTTGTATACGCGATTTGCGATTTCACTAATGTGTGCATGCAAGTGCGCTTACAATTTGTTTATAATTGCTATGCCACTGCTGCTAGGGTGTGCTCATTTCGGGTTTCGCACGTAACCTAATCATGACCAACCACCTTGTGTTCACGTAGTTGACCTTTCTTATTGAACGTTAGTGCTTAATTGAATACGGTTAATTCCATTGTAAGTTTTCTTTGCGGGATGTATCTTTCGGTATGCAAGCCCTGTTGTCACGTGTGTTATTTCCTCGATCAAAATATGGTGTCGCTCGTTTACGCCGATTTTTTGGCGATAAGAGATTGAAGGATTTTGTTAAGAAAGAGGAGTGCAAAGAGGCTACATCAGACTCTATTCAATGGGATCTGGAATTTGGTGAGATGCGCCTAGTTGTCGAGAAAGTAATACATTTGTGTCGACCAAATATTAGAGGTCTAGAACATGGTGCAGGGATCAAAACAAATTATGTTCGTATGTTAGATGATGGTCGGATTGGAATTAACTCTCTAGGAACAAAGACGGAGTTAGTTGAACGCTTGTATGAACAGCACATGGCGCACGTCATCAACATGTTTGCACTGGATCGTGAGAAGATGTACAAGGATGTCAACGCGTCAACCGAATGCGATGAGATGGATCTAGATTCTGCATCACGTGTGAGATATGTGACTCTCCAGAAGACTCGGTGACGAAGTGTGCGAAGCAGAAGGAGAAGTCGAGGAGCCTCGGATCAGAGGAGGGAGTTCCTGCAATGCGCAAAGAAGTGCGGGAAGCAAGGGGCAAAGTGCAGAAGATGAAGCGCTGGCAGGTGAAGGAAGCCAGCTTATTGAACTGGGGCTTGGAACTACTGATGACAGTACCGGCCGAGGTTAAGAGGCTCTCAGTGGAGGTGGACTGGTCAGAGATTCAAAGAGTATGGGATCCATGGGCGGGCACTGGTGTCATTGGCAAGGTCCTGAAGGCAGCGAATCCACATCTTTCTGTGACACTTTCCGTGATGAACATCGATTGGAACGTGCAGCTAGGTAGGAGAGAAGCCAGGGATGCCTTGCAACCCGGTAATTGCCAGCTTTGAAGAAAGCAGTATGGGGTGTGTGATGCCGTGGTCACGTCTCCATGGTTCGCTGTGCTGGACATTGCGTTTCCCTTGGCAGTTCTGGTGAGCAGGGTGGTGGCATGCATCCACGTGCGATCGCACTACATGACGGACATGACAGAGGCAAGGGCAAAGTATTTCAAGGAGCTTTGCCACGCTGGCAGAGTTCACGCTATTGGGCATCTGGAGCATGGTCCCATAGGTCGCAGGTGTATGTGGGGTAATATGGTGTTCAAAAACCCAATGATCCGCGCGAAGCTGCTGAGCGGAGGAGAACAGCAGGGAGCTAGGACGTACACCGTCAGTATTGGCAAGTTCGCAAACAACTAGGACATGCCAGGTTGTGCAGAGGCTGCAGATGGTGCATGAAGATCACTTTGCCTGACCTTCAAGCAAAGAGGGTGGAGTTAAGAGGTTGTGCACTCATATACAACCTTTAAAAGTTTTTCGGATAACACTGGACCTTTAAGTGTGGCACGTCTGCAGTGCAACGATGAGACAGAGTGGAGTGAGACTCTCAGGGTTTTAGCAGTATGACAAGCCTGGCAGGCAGTTTCGACTGTCACTTGTGTAGTGGTTGCGACAGTTATCACGACCAGTGCTCTACTCTCCACTGTTACTTGTGTAACCCGAGCTCGACTGAGTGACGTGACAGCTTAGTGACAGTGGAGTGACAGCCCGTGGTCACTATCACGCGACCCGGTCTACTTTCGAGGAGAACTGGCGAAGGTAACGAGAGGAGGAGAAGGAGAATCGGCTCGAGGCCGCCGAGCCGCTGGCGTGGCAGAGACACCGTCGGTAACGCAAAGTAGCGTGATTGGTGGAAAGAAGAGTTAACGTGAATTGAGGGGACTGAGGAACATGCGTAGCGGAGGCGGTAGGAAGTGACCTTTAGGGGCTCATTATTGTTTTGCCCTTAGCAGGCCAAATCTTGCAGATCGGTGGCACCAGCTATATTGAACAATACAACTTGGTGCGTAAATGATATGTGGTGTGAGAGATTTGTGGTCTGAGGAACTCTGCCACTTGAGCCCAATGATCATCTCTTTTATAGCTCATGCTTCGACGCCTCACAGGCGTAACCACAATTGAGTTACGAACTCCGAAGCATTCGCTTGAGCTTACGACATTGGTCCGGCAATCAACCATCGACACCCACATGCTAGCTCACAACATGCTAAGCGATAACTTCTTCTTGTCTCGACAATAATATTTGTCTCTTCAAGAATTGTTTCGCCGACCTTTGACATCCATTGATAAAATACCAGATATAATCGGTATTATACCTCGGTGACATCGAGAACGACTTACTAGCGGAGCAGTTCCAGGCGGCGATGGACGAGCACGACGGCGAGAGATTCGACGCGCTCTGCCTTCTGGCGGGGGACAAGCCGGAGATGCTTGACGGCGTTTCGGCGTGTGCCTTCGGACTCGAGCCGGAGCGGGAAGATGGTGCGTTGCAGGAGTTCCTGCCCTACTGCCAGCCTGTCACCCACATGGGCGGGGGGCTTCACAGTAGGTGGTGTGGCAAGCGGGATCTCGGCTGCCGCTTGCACGCATGTCCGCGAGGACACACCGCAGGCACCACCGCCGGCACCACCGCCGGCGGCGATCACGCATGTTTGCCCTGGCGAGTCGGATGCGTCCGACGACGGCGTCGTGCTGCCAGTGGACCCCATGCACGCACACGAGCCCGACCTCTGCTATGCGGACAGGATCGCGCAGATGGGTGGGCTTTCGGTCACGGCTGAGGGCAAGGACTTGGCAATGCGGTACATGCACGCTGAGTCGGAGACCGACTCTTACGACAACGATGTGGACGAGTCTGATGCTACTGGCAGTGAGGATGCGGTTCTGCAGCCTCCAACACCTCGTCAGGGATGCGGTACACCGCCTTGGGGGTTTGGCCGCTCTTCGGCAATTGTTGTGATGGTGTGTGCACTCTTTTGTGTTTGCGCCACCGCGGCGTTACTCTCAGCTGCGACTCTTGACGAGGCATGCGCACCGGGCCACACCGGCCTGGAGGTCGGTGGTGCTGCCGAGGGGATTGACTTTTACGGCTTTGACGTGCTGCGAGGCCGGCTTGGACGCTGCGGCACCGGCTGCTATTCCACCGCGCAGGCACGGCCGACACCGTGCTCGGCAGGGGCTTCATAATGCGAACATTGGGCTTTATGTCCCGGTACACCCGCCCCCTCCACCGCTGCACTGGGATGCTCCACCGTCACCGGATTATTCACCGGGACCTACTACAGACGAGGAGGAGGGGGAAGGTCCCTCACACGGCGATCGAGACTTTTCAGATTTCTTCTGTGACTCCACGAATGATTCAATCACGGCATCGGCGACTTCAATTTACGGCACTATGACTGTGCTGCGGGCTGGCACAGCAGTGCAACCGCCAACTAGTGGCTAGGAAGTACATCATGGTAAACGATATTTGACACGAAGTGGGAACTGATTCCGCGCGATCGAGATGTCATCAGACCTGAGACAGGTCGTCATCGTCATTTCGCCGGATCCGAGGTGCCACCGCTGCGAGGTGCACATGACATGGTAAAGCTGCGAACGGAAGGTCAAAGGCAAAGGGGAAGGCAAAGGGTTTAAGATTTTAGCGGCAGTAGGAATAGTTTTCAGAAGCATATGAAAAGTATTCTAGTGCTTCTGAAAACTATTCCTACTTCTTCTATATCCTAAACCCTTTGCCTTGCCTTTTACTGCTGCACGCGACCGGCAAGCATCTTTGAAACTTCCGAGTTTCAAAGATGCGTTTTGTATTTTGGGTGCACCCTAAAATTACAAAACAGCCGAGCGCTTCCCGTTTGTGCGGGATATTCACATTTATTCCATGGCATATTTCATATGAAATATACACATAAGCACGAAGGCATCGGCCACGCATCTTTGAAACTAACGAGTTTCAAAGATGCGTTTTTGGTCATTTGGGTGCGCATACCCAAATAACAAATCAGCCGAGCGCTTCCCGTTGGCGTGGGGTATCCATCGCTTGAATGTTGAATATTCATTATGATATGAGTTAGCATGCGAGGTTGCGAAGGCATCGGGACCGAATCTACGAAACTGTCCTATGCCTTTGCCTTTGGGTTTGGGTTCGAACGTACCCAAACCCAAAGATGCCAAACAGCCGAGGGCTTCCCGTGCGTCCTAGCGCACGAAACTTGGCACAAATACTGCCAAGATACATATCTTTAAGTTACCTGAAGCTCAAGGCTTCAAGTTACTTGTGCGCGAAACGCGCAATTTATTTCTAAGGCAGATGTTTTGGGTTTGGGTTCGAACGTGACACCCAAACCCAAAGATGCCAAACAGCCGAGGGCTTCCCGTGCGTCCTAGAGCACGAAACTTGGCACAAATACTGCCAAGGTACATATCTTTAAGTTACCTGAAGCTCAAGGCTTCAAGTTACTTGTGCGCGAAACGCGCAATTTGTTTCTAAGGCAGATGTTTTGGGTTTGGGTTTGGGTTCGAACCCAAACGCAAAGATGCCAAACAGCCGAGGGCTTCCCGTGCGTCCTAGAGCACGAAGCTTGGCACAAATACTGCCAAGGGATACATCTTTAAGTTGCCTGAAGCTCAAGGCTTCAAGTTACTTGTGCGCGAAACGCGCAATTTATTTCTAAGGCAGATGTTTTGGGTTCGAGTTTGGGTTCGAACCCAAACCCAAAGATGCCAAGCAGCCGAGGATTTCCCCTGCGTGTGCATGTGTGTTAATTCATACGAAATATTTCATGGAATACATGTGAATATCCCGCACGAACGGGAAGCGCTCGGCTGTTTTGTAATTTTAGGGTGCACCCAAAATACAAAACGCATCTTTGAAACTCGGTTTCAAAGATGCTTGCCGGTCGCGTGCAGCAGTAAAAGGCAAGGCAAAGGGTTTAGGATATAGAAGAAGTAGGAATAGTTTTCAGAAGCACTAGAATACTTTCCATATGCTTCTGAAAACTATTCCTACTGCCGCTAAATCTTAAACCCTTTGCCTTCCCCTTTGCCTTTGACCTTCCGTTCGCAGCTTTACCATGTGCACCTCGGAGCGGTGGCACCTCGGATCCGGCGAAATGACGATGACGACCTGTCTCAGGTCTGATGACATCTCGATCGCGCGGAATCAGTTCCCACTTCGTGTCAAATATCGTTTACCATCATGCCGCTCCCGCACAGTGAATTTGACCGTAGCTGTATGTGCAGAGGGGTCCGATGACGGACCGGTTTCAGATTTTCAACTCTTGACTGGGAACAGCCCTGCCAGAAAGGACAGGCCTTCCCCTAGAACTCAGTTTCCACCGCTCTAGATGGTGTTTGTTCAAGGGTTTCACCTTCGGCTCGCCGGTCACCACACTAGGTGGTGTGCTGGAATAGTCACACTGCCCGATTATGTGACTCTTCCCGTAGTAGTATTTGTGACTGTCACCCGAACCATAACCCTAACTGTTTATGCCCATATAACGGGTTAACTTATCAACTTTATTACATTCTGAGAAAACTACCACTGTGTGAATATATCCCGGGTCTTAGGGGTATATCTGCTGGAACAGTCACACCGCTTGCTTTGTGACTCTTCCTATAGTAGTGTGTATGACTGTCACCCGAACCCGAACGCTAACTGTTTATGCCCGTTATATCGGGTTAACTTATCAGCTTTAACACATTCTGAGAAAACCTTCACTGAGTGAATATATCCCGAGTCCTAGGGGTATATCCAACAGGTTTGGCCCCACGCACTCTTTATTTAGACACTGCGTAGCTTGGCCATGTCAGGCTAAACACCGACGCTTGAGATGGAGTGAGGGGCTCCTCTAGAGGCGCGGCGGAGCGGTATGGCCTAGTTACGTGGCTGGTTGATTGGACTTACGGAGAGCTCGGGCTCGTGGCTGCTTGATTTTCCCGTCCTACGCGTTGGTAGACGTTGGAATTTTGGTCGGATCCGACACCAAGTTCCTTGGCCGCGTTGTTAGATCCACATGCACGTTTGGGGAATCTTTTACGCCGCAGCTTTCCTTCTTTTCCTCGACGACCGCCTTACGACTTTTGGCCGCCGCTCCTTCCGCACCTCGCCACATTTTCCCTCACATCGTCTCTATAGTCTTCTACATCATGGTTGCGACTAGATTGACATCAAGTTTGGCGTCACGCCGACGCTCGCTAGCTACAATTTTCGACTCCGCTGCCGCACGTAATTCCGTCACGCCGGCTACGCCGGCGCCTGCTGGTGCTCCAGCTGCGAACTCCGCCCAAGCCGTTTTCTTGGCGGGTGTTCGCTCGCTCACGCGTGAGCGCTTCGACGAGAGCATGGCGAAGCACGTCATCCGGAAGTGCTTTCCAGACAAGCATGACCAATTTACGGGTACGGAGTCGAACGCTCAGGTGCTCCTCTCCAAGCTGGTGCCTGCTCTCCAAGAGGCATTCGAGGCCGAAGACGCGCTGTTTGCCCCTATGTTCGACTTGGAGGACTCCACGTTGGCCGTGCGACCCGAGGCCAACAAGCTCCTCTTCTCAACTCTCGAGCTCATCGTGTCTCCCGCCTCTCCAGCGGGTGACTGGCTCGAGGCGTCTGCGACCTTACACCCTCTGGACGGCAAGCGGGCCCTACTGGAGCTCGCACGGCGTCTGCTGGACTCCGGTGCACCCTTCCAGGGGACATCGGACCTCCTTGGCGTCCGCTTTAAGGCCCACACCGACCCGTCCGAGTCCATCACGGACTTCAACGCGGCCTTACGGTCCGCCAAGAGGCGCAACACTCTCGACGATGACGAGGTGAAGGAGTTGTTCCTCGCGGCGCTGGATCCTGGATTCTACGCGCCGGTGGTGTCGAGGCTCTTCACACACCAGCAGCGGGCGGCCGTGGACCTCCTCACCATTCAACAATGGGTCCTCGAATGCTACGCCCGACACGTTACAGCCGGTACGCACACTGCCTCGTTCACCCTGTCCGCAGCGGCCGTGGCCACTGACGGCGACACCTCGCAACTGTCCGACCTCACGGCCATCATCCTCGACGTGAAGCGGCAGCTAAAAGTCCTCACGGACAAGGTCAACGGGCGGGGCTTTACCCCGCGGGCGGACAAGAACAAGATCGGCAACGGGGGAGGCGGCTCCGGTGTTCGTTTTGCAGCAGGTGACCTCCCGACGGGAGGGAACTGGCCGCAGTCGCAGGTGAGGAAGCGCGTTGCCTTTCACAAAGGCAGCGGCGACTTCATTCCGTTCTGCCAAAATTCAACGTGCAAGAAGGACGAGGCCCGCCACTGGCACCGCGACTGCCCGAACGGCGGCAAGCACGGCGCTGGGGGAAGCTTCCACAGCTTCTCCCTCGGTGACATCGAGAACGACTTGCTGGCGGAGCAGTTTCAGACGGCCATGGACGAACACGACGGCGAGCGGTTCGATGCGCTCTGCCTTCTGGCGGGGGGCAAGCCGGAGATGCTCGACGGCGTTTCGGCGTGTTCCTTCGGGATCGAGCCGGAGCGGGAAAACGGTGCGTTGCAGGAGTTCCTGCCCTACTGCCAGCCTGCCACCCACATGGGCGGCTTCACGGTCGGTGGTGTCGAGAGCGGGATCTCGGCTGCCGCTTGCACGCATGTCCGGGAGGACCCACCGCCGGCGGCAATCGAGCATGTTTACCCGGGCGAGTCGGAGGCGTCCGACACCGGTGACATGATGCCGGTGGACCCCATGCACGCGCACGAACCCGACCTCTGCTTTGCGGACAAGATCGCGCGGATGGGGGGACTCTCGGTCACGGCTGCGGGCAAGGACTTCGCGATGCGGTACATGCACGCCGAGTCGGAGACCGACTCTTGCGACGGCGACGCGGACGGGTCTGCAGCTGGGTATGACCCTACTGACGGTGAGGATGCGGTCCCGCAGCCTCTAGCGTCTCGTCGGGGATGCGGTGCACCGCCTTGGGGGTTTGGCCGCTCTTCGGCGATTGCGGTGATGGTGTGTGCTCTCTTCTGTGTTTGCGCCACCGCGGCGCCAATCTCGGCTGCCACTCTTGGCGAGGCATGTGCACCGGACCACACCGGCCTGGAGGTCGGTGGTGCTGCCGAGGCACCCACCGGCGAGCCTGCATTCACTTCTGCGGCACCGGTTGCTATTCCACCGCGCCGGCACGGCCGGCACCGTGCTCGGCGAGGCCTTCACAATGCACCGATCGGGCTTTACATCCCGGTACACCCGCCCCCTCCACCGCTGTATTGGGATGCACCACCGTCACCGGACTACTCACCGGGCCCGACTACTGACGAGGAGGACGGGGAAGATCCCTCGCATGACGATCGAGACCTTTCAGATTTCTTCTGGGGCTCTACGAATGATTCAATCACGGCATCGACATCTTCGATTCACGGCACCATGACTGTGCTGCGGGCCGGCACAGCAGTGCCACCGCCAACTAGTGGCTAGGAAGTTAATCATGCCGCTCCTGCACAGTGAGATTGACCGTAGCTGTATGTGCAGAGGGGTCCGATCACGGACCGGTTTCAGATTTACAACTCTTGACTGGGAACCGCCCTGCCAGAAAGGACAGGCCTTCCCTTAGAGCACAATTTCCACCGCTGTAGATGGTGTTTGTTCACGGGTTTCACCTTCGGCTAGCCAGTCACCACACTAGGTGGTGTGCTGGAACAGTCACACCGCTTGCTTTGTGACTCTTCCTATAGTAGTGTGTATGACCGTCACCCGAACCCGAACCCTAACTGTTTATGCCCGTTATATCGGGTTAACTTATCAGCTTTAACACATTCTGAGAAAACCTTCACTGAGTGAATATATCCCGAGTCCTAGGGGTATATCCAACAATATCCAACAGCCGCCGGCTGCTAATTCGGCGGGAGCCACGTTTCTTGCGGCTGTTCGCGGCACCCGGCCTTCGACGCGAGCATTTCGGCGTGAAGGTCAGCAAGACCGTTCAGCGAAAGTTGTTCGAGAGCAAGGAGGACAGGTTTTCTGGTGGCGAGTCGCATGCTTCCACACTCTTCACCAGAATGGTATCCGCGCTACAGACGGCGTTTATCACCGCGAGGCGGACATTGGCCGCTTCGCTCCGCTATTCACGTTGGACAACGCGGCATTGCCCATCCGAGTGGAGGCGAACACTCTTTTGTTTTCCACACTCGAGCTGCAGGTTAACCCGCATTCGCCGGCAGCAGACTGGATGGACTCGTCGAATTCCGCTTTCGTGTGGGATGCACACCACCGCGCATCCCACCACTCACTACGCCGCCCACTGCACGCACAACTCAGGGGGGGGTGAGGACTGGGTCACCCCCCCAGCTGGGGGGTTGCACGTCATAGAGTTATGGTTCGCACGATCAGACGAATATCTAAATCTATCTATATATCTTATATGCTGTTTTATTGCCGCTACCGCGACGAACAAAACGCAGTGCGAACCGTAACCATCTCTTTCGTTTGTACAATTTTGAATGTTGAGTACAATAATACATGATACCAATAGTTACATACCCATACCGACGCGAGGTACAAACCGTAGCTGAGTGACACATTTCAAGACTTTTGCGAGGAATTCTCCACTGCATAGTTTGTCGGAATCCCAAGTTAGAAGTTTCGAGAACCCAATGCGCGTTCGCTAAGCGATGAGGACAGTTGAAAAACATCAAAGTCTCAGCGGAGATCTCTGTGCGCCGCAGGTGATATATTGTGGGCGTTTCCTTCGCTTAACATTTGCCTACGACTGTAGTTGCAGTCCTGCTGGCTATTTCCTCCCCACGCTCTTCTGGGGAGATCCGCCACGTTCCCACCCTATTCAGAGCTGGCATTTCTTTCGTGGAAGTGAAAACTTCCTTAGTAGACGTCATAAATATGAGAGAGTTGGCCTATTATCGCTGGCTTACTGGGACTTCACGCAGGTCGACGTGGTGGCAGCCGTGCAGAAGGACTGGGACCATCGAGAGTTTGTGGAGATACTCAGGACCAGCGTACAAAGACTTGCAGAATTTCTCAGTAACTTTGGTACAAATTACCCCTGACTTTCTCCGGCTTAAGATGGTTTGCCACGCCGTGAACCTTACCTCTTATCGCAGTGCCGTCGCAGACATGAGAGCGTCGCGTTCCCCACACAGAAGAGGGCGCGAGCTCTTCTGGTTTTGGGCTTGTTCTGTGTGGTTGATGACACTAATCAGCTGTCTAGTGGCTTTGACCATATAATGTGTCGCGCTTCAGATTCATCTGCGCGTGGGAAGTTGGCCGGGCTAAACGAGAAGCTCACGCGGTGCGCGCTTGCCTTCTCTGCGGTTATCTCGAGTAACCGTTGTGCGTTCCCAGCGTCTGTACACGAGCAGGCACACAGGTGTCCCCGCATCATCTTTTGCCGTTGGCTGGCCGCTCGCTGTGTAGTAGATTTATTAAGGCAGTTCATTCCGAGCGCCTGGAAAATACCTCTCTCTTGAACTCGCAAGCTTCTTGATAACTGGTTGTCAGGCTACACCGTCGAAACGCGTGAATATCCTTGTGAGAGCTGATGTCCACTGATAAAGCGCCCGTTGCCGGCCACATATTGCATGTTGGTAGTGCAAGTCCATAGAGAACTGTACGGGTCTGGGATGCTCTTTCTTTCCTGAAGCGACGCAAAGCCCGAGTAGTTGTGCGACAAGCGGAGCGCCCCTGTGTCGAGGCAGCCGGGAGCCCCCGCTTGCGTGAAACCTGCGGGGAGGCCCTGAGTCAAATCAGAAGTTGCCCCTGCGAAGAGGCTGCAGGGGCCGCCTGAGCCGCGGGCGTTCTTTCGAGCTGGGGCTGTGCTAGGCTCGAACGAAAGATGGAGTTCGTGGAGGCTGTCTTATCAACAACTGAGCCACGAAAGAAGAAGAGTTCAAAACGAGTGGAGACGATTGAGCTAGATGGCGCCAATGCTACTTGAGAGATTCCTGTGCACAACGTTTCGGCCTTTCTTTGATTCGCCTTCTTCTTCGTGTCCCTACACAGACGCCCCTGTTGGTTGAGTAAGAAAACAGTTGTTTCATAAGAAAGCAACTGCCGCAAGGTGCTCGTTTACGCAAACCAACGACACATACGCACGTTGTGATCGAGAAGCTCTCTGCAACTATTAGAGTTGCTTCCGCAGTCAAAGAGCTTCTTTCATTGGCTTGGGCGCATGTGCTGTATTCTGGTAGTCAAACCACATATCCCCTCCCATGCGTGTGTCGATGTGAGGCTCGCAGACGTCATTCCCGCTGCCGCTGTGCAGTGAAACTTGCTGACATTCATTCGGAGGCGTGATGTAGTGAATCGCACCCTTCCCGAGGAGCCCTATAGACTCCCTTTCAACAAAGACCACATGTTTTCACTCTATCCTTGTTTATACTTGGTTGCTGATTGATTGTCTATTAACCCTCTCATCCGAATACACGCCGCTGGAAATGGCCAGGCGTGTCATCCCCCCGTGCGACCATGCGATAACTCCCGGGGCATCCCGCTTTTAGTTTCTCCCCATGCTTGACGATTTCCCTGAAGCTCCATGTACCCCACTGCATGCGATTTTATCTCCCTAAAGTTCCTTGTAGCCCCGATGTTTTTATCGAGTTAGACTTTGAAGTTTTCATCGAGTTACAAGTGTTAACGAATTCTATGGGTCATGTATTCACGATGAAACCATTACATTCTGGTATGAGTGCCGATGATTTCTGTGTTGTCTTGCAGATATAGTATATTACAATAGCTTGTTTTCTTCGGGAATATGACAAAAACTTTGAAAGATATGGGGCACCTTGTGTTGTTTGATTTTTTTGTTCGAAGCCCTCAGGAGGAGTGGTTCAAATTGTTGCATTGAGGCATCGTGAAGCTTTTGTGGTGAGGACTATGCTGACCTTAATCATAACACAAATACATCCTGTATCAGCAGTGTACATGCTTCTTTGCGAAGACGGCTTTTTCAGTGACAACAAATACATCCGGAACCGGTGGGACGTTTTTCAGGTTAGAAAGCTGGTTCTCAGGAGGAGTACTCGATATGGACTCTATCTATATTATTGGTTTCAATTGCCGAAATCACTAGCGACATTGTTGTGGGCACACCATGAGGATAGCATCATATTATATTAACTCTTACTTTCTAGCAGTCCTGCAGCGGTGGTGTAGGATTACTAAATAAAAAGCCAGCAGCCTGAGCGATTGCTCACCCAAAATAACTATTCCGGAAGACTGCCATATCCGATTCAGTTTTCATATGGCATCTGTCATCCGGTAGCTGCATGTCAGTGGCACATTCTATGAGATCAAGGCAGTTCTTCTATAATTATCTTATCTATCACGTCAGTTCTTTTATAATTATCTGATTACTTCTGATCTCTCATCCGATTCAGCATTTAACACCAGTCATGTATACGACTCCTGATCTGTCATTCCTGTGACTGTCATACAGTTCCTTTGCCATATATTGTAGACTGATCATACTATGATGTCACACTGTCATACTGTGCTATCATACTACCATACTGCCATACCACGTCATACTATCTCCCCTAGTACAAACATAAACAAGTAGGAACGAATGTTTTTTTGGACGAAGTCAAAATTTCGTTGTACAAACCTAAAAAGCAAGCGATCCAAAATTTATCATCCGTTCGAAGTATATTCATTTGCATCTTCGGTGATGGTTAAAAATTGCATGTGAAAGTATGTGGCGTCAGTCATTCTTACAGGCCAGGCATTCTGTCAACTTCCGCGCATCCCCTTGACATGCAGTCATCGATATGCGATGATTCATCGAGTTATTTGCCGATACAATCATATGACAAATTATATCAGTTGAGGCAGAAACCCACGTATTTTGAAATAATCAGGATAATCCGGAAGTCGGAACCGAAGGTGCATGTGACGGCGAGAAGTTTCAGCAGTTGTGCCAGGGGGTACCGGGGTACGACAGTTCGACGATGAACCCCATATGACCACATCCGCGACTCAGATAGGCTGGAACCTGCAGTCAAAATTATAATGGGCACCCTGGAGCCTATTTTGAAGGTGCCCACGAGTTCCAGTTGATTAGACTTGTTAAGCAAGGCATTCTTCGCCATATACAAGCACCCTCGTTGCGACTTGGGACGAGCTGGGCCCCTAAAACCCTGGAAAAAATGCCACTTCTCGCGGAACTTCTATTTTTCGTAGTTTTGCATGCTCCAGGATAACCACTTTCCACACGTGCGAAAGCCGGCAAATATATCGATAAATACGTCTCTGCATATAACGGATGTTACAGAATGGTCATTATAATCCCCAGGCCATCTGAGTCACAGATGTGGTCATATGTCCCACAACAAGTTTTCGGTATTTTTATGTGGTCATATGGGGGATGACAGGGGGGCGCAATGGCCGACAATGACCCCTATACGAGGGATCTGAATCAGATTAACGATATAATATTGGGGGAAATATAGAGAGAATCTGATATTCGTGGATTCGAAATGAGAAATGTAACATCTCCTGGGACGATCGTGAACGACAGTTGCGATATGGTATACACTTAGCGTCCGTATGATAGCGGGGGGCTAGTTGTGCCCGGAGGCACAGCGTGAGCCGATATGCCTATGCGTCCGTATGTGTGTCATCGGGGGTAATCTGGGATTGGCACGATGACAGTGAAATTGGGCTTGAAATCACGATGAGAATGAATACCAGATGTCCGGGGTATGACAGTATGACACTATGACACTATGACAGTATGACAGTATGATACTATAGTAGTATGACAGTACTGTGGGGGGTGTCATCGTGGAACTCAGTCAGACCCTCGAAGAATGGTCAGATTCGCATCGGGGTTGAAAAGACAATGAAATCGAATATCAGATATTAAGGTTATGACAGTATGACAGTATGACGCTATGACAGTATGACAGTATGACAGTACAGTAGTATGACAGTACTGTGGGGCAGTCATCGTGTCAGCCTGTCGGCATAACATCTGAATCGAGAATGACGAATCGGAATTACGTAGAAATGAGATCGGATCGGGAACTGAACGTTGAGCCGAAGTGTGACATCGGCTCTCGAGTGGTTGACCCTGCAACCTGAGTGACGAGTGAATAAGTAGAGCACTTGAGAAGTGTTTAGCCTTCAGAACTCGGAACCGAATTATCGTTTGTACCTCAGTCTGGCCCTGATCCAGTATATTATAAAAATCCGAATTGTGTACCTTTGCACGTTCAATCAAAAACATATCTCCGAGCATCTGTCGTCGTGCCCCTGGCACATTTGGTATCAGCGTGCTGCGATTTCGCCTCTGCGCAACTCGCCCACGGGCCTTTTGTAACTTCCGTTGTAATACAGGGGGAGAGCTGCACTTCCGGCTATCTGGGCGCAATTTTAGCCTCCGTAAGTACATTTTTTTTCGTATACAACGGCCGTATCCTTTGGAAAACATCTCCAAAACTTCATATTTTCGCCCCTTAACACTGGGGGCCCAACCAGGCTCAGAAAAGTCAACATTCGTTTTCCGATCTTAAACTCCAAGTCTGCCCCAGGCTACAAACAACCGTCAGGGAGCACCCTAAAGGGTTTCCCCGGTTTATAGTAGCCAGGAAAACCTCATAACTCACTTTCTAGAGCCTTAAAAAGGCGAAAAACAGCCAAAAACAGCCCAAAATAGCCGTTTTAGCCCGTTTTCAGCCTACCCCGAAACCTTCCACAGTAGCCCCACCACCAAAAACTTCTTCCCCAGACCCCATAGGACACCCTAGAACCCCTCAATACCGCCCTCACGGCCACCAGCAGTTGGGAAAGCCCCTCAAAACAGCGCTTTTAGTGGCTTCTGGACAGTTCCTGGACAGTTTCTGGACACCTCTGGTTTACCCTCTGGCTGGAATATTTTGGGAGTGTACGAAGTCCGGTTACCTTCTGGGACCTTGCTGAGCTTTCTGGTTGCAGTTTCTTGACCCCTGCCTGCATACATAGGCACTTGAAATCTGTGTCGCGGAGCCTTGGCGAAATTTTGAGTTCGCCGGTGTATGGCAGTACCCCCTTCGCCAGAAGAATACAGAAGAGCGTGGTGGAAGCAAGGACCCATCAAGTGGGTATTCCCTCCAGACCCTACCTACCCACCAGCAGGCGCCTTCTGGCAGAGCGGTCCTTGGAGCGGTCCTCCTTCCCCCTCCTCCTCTTCAGACGACGAGGTGGAAGACAACTGAGCGCCTGGACAGCATACACCCTGGCTATCCCACCAGCGCGCCACTACCGTGAGTGGTACTACCAGGGGTTCACGGTTTTCGTCTTCAACTACCCGGACCCTTACCACCCAGCAATACCGGTGCTTCCTGGTGAAACCTTGGCCGACGCTCCACCGTCTCCAGAAGTCAGCCCTACACCTTCACCTCCTCCTTCCCCCCCTCACGAAAGCGACACTGAATAAATAAAAGGCGAGCACTTCCTACCTTCTGCTCACCTGTGGCTTTTGCCACACCCAGCGTGCGATCTGATCAGCTCAGCAGCCAGTATGTCGCAACATATATCAGAGTCCTTTCCCAGCATGGGGGTCAGTGCAGAGCCGTCACGCCCCCCATTGTTCTCGCCCCTCACCTTCCCATCGCCCGCCGCTTACGCTTCCGCTCACCCCATTCCACATCCAGGCACCACCATGCCCTACACAGCGGTGCCCCGCCCTTATACTATGCCGGATGGCACCCCCGCACAGGCTGTATGGAACGGCGTCAATTGGGTATTGCCCCAATCAGCGCCCCTCGCTGGGGGAGTATCACCAGTGCCGTTCACACTGGGAACCCATCACCCCGTGGGCGCATATCCCACACCGTTCCAACAACAGCTACAGCAGCAGCAGCAGTGGCTCGCGTACCAGCAGCAGCAACAGCAGTGGCTTCAGCAGCAGCAGCAGCAGCAGCACAGCAGCAGCAGTTACAGCAGCAGCAGCACAGCAGCAACAGCAGCAGCAGCATCGACCACAGCAGCCCCATCAGCTGGCACCAGCCACCTCCGCGCTTCATGACTCAGGCGCGGATCCCTCATCGCTGCAGCACTTCATCAGCATCGGCGCCGCGGCCCTGCCGGACCCTCTGCAGGTACCCCTTGACAGCGGGGTTCAGCAGAACGTCTTGGGCGGTACCCAGCTCTTGGTGCGCCACCTTCCCGCGGTGGCGACAACCTCAGAGACTCGCCGGCGTCGGCGTTCCCGAAGGGCATCTTCGGGCCCTGCGACACATGGCAAGCATCTTCCAGGCCCAAGCCACGCACCTGATCACTCTGACCCCGACTCCGGCACGGACATCAGCCGCACCAGCACGGGGACCAGAGGCAGCCGAAGCACGCAGGCACGGGCTGAGCGCAGGCGGAGGGCCGCCCACAGGTCCGGCTCTGACTCGGACGCGAGCAGCCGAAGTGAACACATTCGCAGAGAAGTCCTAGCGGCAGTACAGGCCCTGGACATCTCCGCGGTGCTCTCGAGAGGACTCGCGCTGCCTGGTGCGACGACATCGGCAGGAGCCTCCCCACCAGGCGACCCTCAGGGCAGCGCACAGGGCCTGACGGCGGACCATCTACACGAGGCAGACGCCGCCGCCAGCGTAACCCCTCCAGTGCCTCAGACCGCCGCTGAGACCGCTCCCGCCGAACCTCCCACTCAGGGCCGGCCAAATCCCCATAACATGATGGTGGCCCGCCGGCGGCAGTCGATGGAGACGGTGGTGCACGGCGGTGGCAATCCCGACTCAGAGCCTAGAGACTCCAGTCCAAGCGACTCGCCACCAGGCCCCCCTAGTGATCCACCTCAGGATCCCCCTGACGATCCCGCACCAGAGCCCTCCTACCCTCAGTACCCAGAGGTCAGAGCCCTCTTCGTCACCCACGATGGTGGGTCATTGTGGGTGCACCAGTCAGCTGGGGTGCGAGGCGCGGCAACCGTCTCCCTACCATGGGACGAACGCCGCCGGGCTGGGGTGCAGGGCGACGCCATCTTGTTCAGGATCATGCACCTGCTGGGAGCGCCGCTGACTGCATATGCGCGCATGGGGGGCCGGCTACACCATGCACCCCTACCCCTTACCAACCCTCGTGTGGAGACCTGGGTCCTCATGGTCGACCGCGAGGTCATGGATATGGCAATGGGGGACCCAGCCGCGGCCAATGTGCGGTCTACCAGCATGGGGCAGCCAGTATGGGAGTGGATCCCTGCTACTGCGCGGGAGTCGGAGATGCAGAACTTCGATCAGGACGGGCTCGCCGCGTGGTCGGAGGTCAGCAACTCCGATTGGTACCGGAGCATGAGCGTGGTGGCCGCACAACCATCCACACCCCTGCCCTTCCATACACCTCTCCCACTCCCCGCACCACCATC
This sequence comes from Cymbomonas tetramitiformis, assembly GCA_001247695.2. NCBI lineage: Eukaryota > Viridiplantae > Chlorophyta > Pyramimonadophyceae > Pyramimonadales > Pyramimonadaceae > Cymbomonas > Cymbomonas tetramitiformis. The sequence goes on from LGRX02004810.1 coordinate 21,326, forward strand.
AGCCCCTACATTACCGCCCACTCCGACCGCAGTCCCCACAAATCCCGCGCCCGCGCCTCCGCCCGCGCATGCCCCGGGACCACCACCTTTTGCCCGTTTTCCCCATTCCGCCGCCGCAAACCCCGTTCACTCGGCCGCTGCCGCGAACCCCGTTCACTCTGCCGCCGCTGCGAACCCCGTGCTCTCTCCCAGCGCCACCCCCTTTGTTCCAGGCATCGTCCGTCTGCCGCAGGGCACTAACCTGCGAGCATCTCCAGACGAGGTCCGCCTGGAGCACAAGACCAAAGAGATGGTGCTAAAGCTGGTCAAGAGCGTCACCAGGTTCCCCCGCTCCGCGTCCGACACAAAATCGGCCGACAAGGAGGGCCTCCTGACGCAGTTGGAGCACTACTCCCACATGGTGCGGAAGGTATTCCAGGAGGCCATCGTGATCGAAGCACTGACCACTCCCAGTTGTACGCCATCAGTATCAGAGTACCAGGCGAGTGTGTCAAGCCTTCTTTGGAGCTTCAAGGAGTACACTCTTCAAGACCAGCAGAGAAAGTTCTTGGAGCGCGCGGCGGGGACCTTTGGGTCCGAGCAAGCTTGGCACCAACGCTACGGAGAGCTGGACGTGTTCTTCAGCGATCTGGCGGTGTGCTCTCTGACGCAGGCCTACCTGGAGAACGCACACGGCGAGGCCATTGCCCTGAAGCAGGCGGTGAACGAGACCGCGGCGGAGTATTTCTCGCGACTGGAGACCCGCATGGCCTCCGTCAACTTCTTGGCCGGCAGAGTCCCAAATTGCGTGGAGATGACCAACTTGTCGATGCTCTCTACGTACCGCCGGGGGCTGAAATATGCACCCAAGGTGATGCGGCGCCTGAGAGCCATCCACTTGGATGTCTCCAAACCAGAAGAGTGGGAGAGGAAGGCCGTCGCTGACGACATCCCAGGCACCCACAACGCCTTGTTGAAGATTCGGGAAGTTGCTGAGGAGGTGGAGAGTGACATTGACACGGAGGCGGCTCAGAGGCGCTCTCAAGACCGTCCTCCCCGTGCTGTTTCCTTCGCTAACCCACCACCTCGCACCCCCTTCTACAGGCGTACCCCCTCTTCGAGCCGCCCAGCTCTTGCCATGCTGGAGAACGGGCCTGCCACCACCGTCGCCGCGGCAGTGACTCCTTTGCCACCACCACCTGGCCTCTCCCGCCCTGACGCTCCGAAAGTCCGCCGGTGCTTCGCTTGCGGCTCTGCGGAGCACATCGTCCGTAACTGTACGGACGAGGCTAAACTCAAGGAGTGGAGGGCCAATGCACCCGCTCGACTGGCGAACTCCCCTGGGTTTGTAGCCGCCGTCGTTTGGGCCATTGCGCAGCAGGAGGACATCTCCTCGGTGGATGGCGTCCCAGAGGAGTTCTCCGAGGAGGTCTTGGCACTTGCTACCTGTGAGGACGAGCAGAGCTACCAGACCCTGGCGGCCCTTGCGGGTATCGAGCTTGTGGAGGGTGACGGCCTTCCCCCGGTGGAGAGCGATGAATGACTGGCCGGCGGCCAGCCCCAGACCCTGCCCTTCGAGGAAGTGAGGTCTTGCCCTGATGATCAGACCCTCTCCGCCCTGGAGAAGCGGTCAGAACCAGTGGAACCCCGACGCGCCCGAGGACGCAGAGACCCTTGGGGCCAACGTCCCCATCCCAAGAGCGTGGCCTTCACCTCTGGGACCCGCTTGCGACGCACCTACCGCTCAGCTGGTGCCCCATCGCCGCCGAGGGATGACTTGTCCAGCCACCCTCTCGCAGGAAGCACCCCCTTCGATGAGCCGTCGCTACCTCTTGATGACGGCCCCGCTTATACACAAGCGAGGATCGAGGGTCGGAGGGGACGGCGAGTTCCCCGGCACAGACGACCCCCCATTATGGGCAACAACCGCGGAGAGCCCCGCGACCTTCGCCCCCGACCGCGTGTTGTCCTGCCGCTGCCCATCTATCAGTCCAACCTCGCAGACCCACGGAAAAGGCTAACTGCGTGGCACTGGAAGAGAGATCTGCACTCCCTCCCCCTCGAAGTCGCCATGCAGAAGGTCCGCAGAGCTCTGCGCAAGTCCCCAGAGGCTGCCAAGGACCTGGTGGATAAAATGTCGGAGCGCGTCCGCAGCCGCGTACACTCTGGGAGTCGATCGCCAAAGGAGCGCGTGAACCGCGCCAACCCGCTGGCAGAGAGGATACGCATTGCCCGCGAACCTCAAGATCGCAAGGAGGGCCATCAACGCATAGCATTGTGGCACCTCCTTTCACACGACGGTCGCCCGCAAGTCCCCGAATCCTCTAACGCCAGCTCCCACGACCTCTACGCGGCTTGGAGAGAGCTGTCGCCCGCCGAGCAGCAAAAGGCAATCGCCACTTCGAGCCCAGACTCTTCTCCAGGTAGCAGGCTGTGGGAAAAGGAGGGCGCACGAAGCGCAGCAGCGAGGTCTTCGACATCCCTCTGCACCCTGGACACTGAAGTGGGCACGATACCTGGGACAGCGGGAGATGTGGGTTTACCTGGCGCCTGGTGCAGTCTGCACGCAGTACACCAGTACAAGATGAGGAAGCTGGGTCCCAGCCCCTTGGGAGCATCCCCTCCATCATCCTCGCTGGTCGAGCCCACAACAGAGACTACATCTTCGCACCATGATAACGCGCCGGCCACTCCGGGAGGAAACCCCGAAGGTTCATCCTACTGCTCAGAGGCGGAGGAGACCTCCGCACCCAGTTCGCTTTGCTTCACCCAGCAGATGACCACCGTCAGAACGCATGAAGCGGATGAAGCGCCACCCTGTCTCGACAGCCACCCCGTCGCTGAAGACCCTGAGGTGATGGAAGAGGAGTCCTCGGTCAATTCGCTCTGCTTCACCCAGCAGATGGCAGCAGCTGGGACCCCTCAGACGAGAACTGACCACCCGAGCTCCCACCAGCTCGCCCACAACTCCCCTGCTGGCAGCCCTCAGCATGACGAGGACCCTCTCACCCATGGCAGTCTCACCAATAGTGTCGCTACTCATGTGAGCCCCACAACAAGCGGCACTACCCACGTGAGCCCCACAGTAAGCGGCACTACCCATGTTAGCCCTACCACCAGTGGCACTACACATGTGAGCCCTACTACCAGTGACACCACCCATGTGAGCCCTACCACCAGCGACACCACTCATGTCAGCCCCACCTCGAGCGAATGCACCTCAGCGGGCACCTTGCTGACGGCGAGTGCAGACAACCTCGTCAGTCATCCGACTGAAGATGTTGATTTGCTGGATGAGGAGTTCTACGCCGCGTGTAGGCAAACGTTGGAAGAATGCCGCGAGGCCTCGGACAGCCTCCTCCCCAACCTCAAGTGCAAAAGCATACGCACAGATGGGGGAGTTCAGTGGAAGACCGACATCGAGGGTACCCTTGCGGCGGCACATGACGAAGAAGGACCACTACTGCTGGTATTCTACGCAACCCTCAGAGGGCACACGGTCAAGGTGCTGATTGACTCGGGGGCCTCTGACAACTTCATCTCGGAGCAGAGCGCTAAGCGATGTGGCCTCACAACACGAGCCGGCTCCGAGATGCGAGTCACCCTGGCGGATGGATCTGTGAAGATCACTGGCGCCACCGCGTACGCCAAGTTTAACACGCACACCACCACGGGCACCTATACGGAGAACGCCCTTGCCCTCCGGATCCTACCACTGGGCATACAGGTGGATGTTATCCTCGGCGGAAGGTGGCTGCGCAGTCATTCTCCTGTCACTCTGGGCTATGAAGGGAATGGCTCCGTCTCTTTCCTCAGGAAGTCCCGCAGTGGCAAGATTGGGGATCGCGTCACCATCACAGGCTGTTCTCCTGGGAAAGCATCTGGGGACAGGTCTCCGAACGGCACGGCCTGCGCGGGATTGGTGGATGAGGTGTTCCTAACCCCTGCCCAGCTGAAGAAGTACCTGGTGTACGCGGAGACGCAGAAGCTACGCGGCAATGACGACCCGGAGATACAGCCCGCCTGGCTCATGGTGCCCGAGAAGTCCCCCGACGATACTGCTTCTGCCTTTGCAGCCACGGCTATCGACTCTGAGAACGCCGAACCCGCTGCGGATACTGAAGATGCAGAAGTGAGCCCTCAGTGGACCCTCAAGTTTCAGGACTTCTGGGGTGAGGAGTACAAGAAGGAGATGACGACTGCCCTACCGAACATCGATGGACTCAGACATGACCCCCAAGATGAAGCCAACATTAACCTGGACCCTGAGCTGAGCAAGAAGGGACCTCCCTGCCAGCGCATCTACAAGAAGTCCGCAGAGGAACTCCGCCAACTTCGAGAACGCGTGGAGACTCTGATGTCCAAGGGCTACATCCGACCCTCTTCCAGCCCTTATGCAGCTCCCTGTTTGATGGTCCCTAAACCCGGGAACCCCAAGGAGCTGCGACTGGTGATCGATTACCGGCTCCTCAACCGCCAGACAGTTAAGGACAAGTATCCTCTCCCAGACATCCAGATGATGTTCGACGAGATGCAGGGTGCGAAGTTCTTCTCTTCGTTCGACACGGTGGATGGCTTCTGGCAAGTACCGATGGCACCAGGAGATGTCGAGAAGACCGCCTTCACCACCCAGATGGGGTCATATGAGTGGTTGGTCATGCCGCAGGGGCTGCAAAATTCACCATCTCAGTACCAGCGACGGATGCAGCGGGCCTTGGGCCATCTCCCGTTTGTCCGGATCTTCATCGATGATGTGGTCGTCTTCAGCAACACCGCTGCAGAGCACTACGAGCACGTCAAGCAACTGCTCCTGACATGCAGGGAGAAGGGCGTCTTCCTCAAGAGGTCCAAGTGCCAACTGTTGAAGAAATCCTTGCGGTTCCTTGGCCACTGTATCTCCGCGGATGGCTGCAGACCCCAACACGACAAGGTGGCTGCAGTGAGGGACTGGCCCGAGCTGGAAACGGTTACCCACGTCAGGCAGTTCTTGGGCCTGGCGGGGTATTACCGCAGGTTCATCCACTGCTTCTCCGAGATCGCTCAGCCCCTCACCCGGTTGACCAAGTCGGACGTACCCTGGGAGTGGGGTCCCATGCAGCAGTGGGCCTTCGAGGAGCTGAAGAAGGCCCTCACCTCAGCGCCAGTGCTCGCCTTGCCCAACATTAAGGGTGCCGCAGACGGCACAGCACCTTTCGTGGTGCAGACGGATGCTAGCGGCATCGCTCTTGGGGGAGTACTGATGCAAGACAATGGAGATGGTCTTGGTCTGCGCGTGATAGCATACGAGAGCCGCCAGTTCTCAGCCGCCGAGCAGAACTATCACACCGGCGAGCGTGAGCTAGGTGCCCTACACCACTGTACCACCGTTACCTGGCGGCATTACCTCATCTTCACCAACTTCCGCATCCAGGGTGATCACCGCCCCCTTGAATGGCTGATGGAACCTGGCAGAGAGCTTAGCCGCAGACAGGCACGCTGGTACATGGATCTGGTGGAGGTGGGAGTCCCGAGAATGGAGTACATCAAAGGAGCGCTGCTGTTGGTACCGGACGCCCTGTCCAGAAGACCTGACTTCAAAGACAAGGACGTGCGAGAGGGGTTGAAGGAGGCAGGAGTGATCGACCCCACCTCAGATCTGCCGAAAGACCCCCTGGCAACGCTGGAGTCTGAATGCTTCTCCAGCTCACCACCCGCAGCTCATCCCCACTGGGCCCAGACTGTTGGCTGTTGGCTCTCAGCGGTGGAGACCCTCTCCGTGGCGGAACAGGCCATGGACATGGGGGAGACCATCGCTCTCGTTAACCCGAAGCTCTATAAGGGAATGAAGGAGGATCACCTCGAATTCGACATGCCTGACTGGCCTGTAGCTGATAGCGCGAAGCCGGTAGAAGCTCCACACGAACCCCCTGACAGAGCTCCACCCCAGATAAGGATAACGAGGAGTATGTCACGCGCTGGGAAGGTCTCTACGACCCCAGCGCCTCCGCAGTTGGCGTCACCGAAGACGCGAACGCCTACGTCACGAGCTGACGCATCGGAGGCGCCCACTGAGAAGGTGCCAGCGAACTCACCAACCCCGCAGCAGGCGCCCCAACAGTCAACCCCATCCCCGGTCCTCCACCCACAAAAACGGCAGGCTCCCCCAGAGGACTCACAGAATTGGCGTGTCCGAGCAGAGTACTCCTCGAAGTACGCCGAGAAATTTGGACCCTTCGATGTGGACGCCTGTTGTGACTTTGGCGGCCGCAACAGACAGGCGGATAGATTCTGGACAGACTGCCTTTCAGAGAAATGGAGGGGCCTTCGGGTTTGGTGTAACCCTCCATACAACTCCAAGCACATCACTGTGGAGGCGATCTTGAACAAGTATATCGCGGAATGGAAGGCAGACCCAGAGAACACCTCAGCAGTCTTCGTCCTACCAGATCACCAGTCCAAGCTCCCCGCGTGGCGCAAACTTTTCAGAAAGGCCAATATGCAGATTGTGGAGGTCATCCCTACTCACGATGACAAGGGCGAGCCCAATCAGTTCTTCGAGAACCCAGATGGGAAGGCCTTCGACCTTCGCTGGCCTGTCCTGATAGTACACGCCCCTCCCGCCAAACCACAACCAGCACGCGTGAGGCATCCGCGAACAGCCCCCGCTGTTATAAGGACAGGTGAGGCGGCAGACTTCAGAGACGCGGCCTCCCAGCAGTCGGACTCGAAGTTCCTGCGTGCGTTGAAAGCGGAGTACACCCGAGAGGGGACACTCCGTTCACTAAGAGAGAAAGTGAAGGCGGCACCGCACCAATGCCTACAGGACTTCAAGCTAGTGGGTGAAGTGGTTTGGAGGACTGCAGCAGGGAGATATCAGTTGGTGCTGGGGGAGGACTCTCCACTTCGAGAAGTGGTGATTCGTCATGCCCATGAGTCATTGTCCTCGGGTCACACTGGGCGAGACAAGACTCTAGAGAGGGTGCTGCGACGCTTCTATTGGCGTGGGGCCGCGGAAGATGTGGGCACCTGGGTTGCATCCTGCGCGGTGTGCCAATCAGT
>LGRX02004812.1:0-33429 GCA_001247695.2 Cymbomonas tetramitiformis
GGTTATGACACCATGATACGTTGGAGGAACACAACTAGGGTCCCTTGATGGTGGTATTGTCCTATGACACCATGAAGCATTGGAGGAACACAACCAGGGTCCCTTGATGGTGGCATTGTGCTATGTATTAGAATCTGCAGTGTCTGCTGATCAGTTTGATGTAAAGCATGACTGCCTAGGCCTTGCACAGTAGTCAGGATGCTCAAACCCTGAAGGAACCCTAAAGAAACCCTATGAAACCCTTAGATCTAGATCTGTAGATCTGCTGAACTAATCGTGGCCGTTGGATCATATGATGACCATCGGCAAGACACAGTGTGTAATAGTTCATCGGCCCATCGCAGACGTGTCACTGCAGTCGTTATGAACTCGACAGTGACACGTCATACTCTAATTAGTGAACTTTCGCTTAGACTGCCCAATCAGTAATGTTTGGGCGCTAATGTTCGTGGCGTTTCAAGCTGCGAACTGATATATCTTTTGAGAATGAAAGTTTACGCTTGCTTTTGCGAAATACCCTGTATAGAATTCCAACAGGTTATGGGCCCACTTACGATTTGTAAGTGAGTTCTATTTTGTTTATCACGCAAATTTCCGCTGCGCGTAAGAGAATTCATTATGGTTAAGGGTAAGAGCTATAGTCAAGCGACGACACCGTCACCTCCTGGTGGCGCGCCAGCATCTGAGGAGAAGCCGGGCGAGTCGTCTTTGCGGGATATTGCGCTGAGTGGTCAGCAAGAGCAAATCTCGGCGCTTACGGAAATGATGAAGGGCATAAATGCTCAGCTCTACGAGCTTCGCGGCCTTAGTCAGACAGTTTCCCGCGCCATTGTCCCTGTGGACCAACATCTCAATTCGTCGCCCGCTGGTGGGCAACGTCCTTTACCAAGTCTTTCTGATATGACTAAGGGGCTTTCCGCGGACTCGTACTTTTCTGGCAAGGAAACTGACCAGGAAGGAATTTGGGACGAGTGGCTTGCGAAAATTCGGCCCTCTTTGCGTCACCCTTCTCTGGCGCTACTGCTTTCGGAATCTACTCCGCTCCATATGGTGAGGGGGGATGACTTCTATCTTGAGGAAGCGAATCAGCTGTTTTATGACTTCCTTTGTCGTGTTACCACTGGCACTGCGAACGCTGTCGCAGCTACGAGCAACACTCTGACGGTCACGGGGCCTGGCTTGAGCTATCCAAATTGCGACGCAACACTAGTGTCGTCTACTTCATCAACCAGGTGGATAAGCTGCTTTCACTGCCAAATCAACTTTCGAGACTTGCCCCTCCTCTTCCAACGTTTCTGGAATCGAAGGAGACTCTTCGGCGTGTACGCGAGTACTCCGTGAACGCGCGCGTTACTCCTTCTGGCAAGCCTCTGTGTATGGAGACGGTTGAGACCATATTTTCTGCGATGGCTATTGTGCGGCTGCACCCCGACTATATGCTCCTCAAGGCCAAATTCATGTCTGAGACCCTGCCTACTGCGAGTGTGCTGTCGGACCAAGTCACATCTCACTACGACACCATACTCGCCCCGCGTGCTGCTGTGACGCACACTGCCCACGCGGTGCACCACGCTGGCGGCAACACTGAATCTGAGACTGTTGGTGCTATTGCTGATGACAGGCGTAAGCAGGAGGAGGTGAAGCGACAGCGACTGGCTGTCAAGGTCCCGTGCCTTGTCTGTCACAGGCGTGGGCACCCTGCTAAGGACTGTTTCGTCAAGAACGTCGAGAAGCGGGAGGCGTTCTTCAAGAAGGCTTCCCCAACTACCAAGGCGGCAATTCTCAAGAGGGTGGCAGACTATGAGAAGCATGGTAGCTTACCGAAGCCTGGTGAACATCTTGGTGCTGCAGCTGGGCAATCTGAACTTCATCCTGGATTGGAGGAAAGTGGTGAAGCCCTTTTTGCTATTCGGGAGGCTGGTCCATCTGACTTGCACCCTGGTCTGGACGAGACTGGTGATGATATATATGCCAGTTCCTTGGGCTCTGGGCTATTTGAGTCTGGTAATTCTAACATCTCTGACTCACTGACCCTTTGCCCGGCCCGTGCCAGCTATCGACGTGTGGTCGAAGCTCTGTGCTGGTGGAGTCTTCATTGCCGGACGGTGCACACTCTGACCTGAGCTCAGGGCTAGCTGAGGCTGGTAATCTCAACATCTCTGGGTCACTGCCTTCTGGACCGACCCTGTGCCAGCCTTGGATATCTGGTCGAGGCTCTGTGCCTGTGGAGTCCCAGTCCTCTGTATTCCCGGTGTTCAATTACTACTCAGTCCTGACGGAGGTGGGCGAGCCTGAGGTTGCTGTATCCCACACTACTGGTGAGTACACTGGGGACAATGAGGGCGCTGTATGTGCACCTCGTGTGGAATTGTCTTCAGAGAGGCGCCCTCCTCGCAGGACCAAGAGGAAGCACCACTGCTACGTTCCCAACAAGCATTCTCCTGTACTCAGCCGTCGTCACCGTACTAAGTTTGTACCTATTTATGACTCATGGGTCTACATTGATGTCCTCACTGCCTTCTTCCCCGACACGGCTCGCCTGAAGAGGACACAAGCCCAGTGGGATGATGGACGTGATCAGCACTTGGGTGATACTTTCCAGATCTCCCCGAGGCAGCTATGGTTCAAGCCTGGATTGCAGCGATGGCACTCTGTCATGTTGGCTGGGTCGGTGGAGATTTTCTTCGTGCTCACCACATACTTGACAGGGTTACTACTCTTCCTAGTGGTGGTGGGCACACTGTCAGTACCAAGAAGATCCTCTGCCAGCTCCATGGCATCAGGCAGGCCACGGATGACATGGACATATTACTGAAGCTGGAGTCTGTCATGGTGCGCACCTTGCTGGTGGACCTGCATAGCTGGGCGTCTGAGCTCGGGGGGGCCACCAGGGCCTTGATACAGGCAGTGGAGGACTTTGGAGGCATGCTATTCCTCGGTGAGGGGTGGGGCACCAGTGCCTGGCCTGAGTACTCGGATTCTGGCTCGGATGATGATGCCTCGATGCCAGACCTGGAGGATGCCTCTGACTCTGACGAGGATGAGGAAGACATGCACCTTGGGCAGCCAGTTGAGAGTGATTCTGGATCTGTTACCATGTTGGGTTCCCCTAATTATGATCGGCTTCTTGCAGACCGAGATTCCTTGTCACGTCATCCGATGGGGCACAGCTATATGCCTGATCTTCTCTCTATCTCTGGATCTGTTACTATGCTGGGTTCCCTTAACTATGATCGGCTTCTTGCAGACCGAGATTCCTGGTCGCATCATCCGATGGAGCACAACTATATTCCTGATCTTCTCTCTATCTCTGGGCAAGCTGGCAGCGGCTCTGGTTGCATGGTCCCCGACCTTGCTTCGGGTTCGGACTCTGACTCAGGTGATGATGATTCTCTGCCAGACCTGGAGGATGCCTCTGACTCTGACGAGGAGGAGGAGGATATGTACCTTGGGCACTCTGACGAGGAGGAGGAGGACATGTGCCTTGGGCAGCCCGTTGAAGGAGTGGGTTACACCCCTTCTGATGATTGGGCCTCTGGACTGCTTGGTCCACCTCGCAAGATCCGCTTCTGTTCTGTGACTCTGGTCCCCAGTGACTACTATGAGGACCACTGTGAGGGCCGCTGTGATGATGCTTGTGGTGACCTCGTCACGGACTTGCACTTGGACTCTGACCCGTGTGGTGAGTATGCTTGGGTGCCTTGTGATGCTTGGGCATATGGTGTGTATTGTGCCCCTGATGCTGGCCGTGCTCAGGTGGCATGTGGTGCGCGTGCTGGCAGTGTTAGCCCTCAGTCCGCTGTGAACAAGAGTGCTATTGTCGACAGTGGCGCCACCCAGCACATCTTCAACTCTGTCCGGGTGTTCAATACGGACTATGACACTGCAGCCTGTGAGACCTTCAGTGTGGTGCAGAGCCAGTCTGTGAGCTCCTCTGGCAGTGGCTCGGTGACCTTTGCCAAGAAGGATGTGAAGTCTGGGCGCATGGTTGGGCTACAGCTCCTTGGCACACACTGCATACTTGGACAGCCCTTCAACCTCTTATCGGTGGTGGCGCTCGAGGATGCAGGTTTTCTTGTGGACTTTGGGGCCAGAACTGTGTCCAAAGGGGGGGTGGTGTTCTCCTTTGCCAGAGTTGGCAACCAGTACATTATGCACGAGGATACATATGTGACTTTGGACACCCATCTAGCCTGTGCTGCCAAGCATACTGATGATCAACGAGACCGCTCTGACTGGAAATTTGAGGACACCAAGCCTCACTTCACCACTCATGGCCCTTTCCTCCCGGAACTATTTTCCTCTGATGACAACCACATCCTGGATGACTACTGTACCATCACTGACACATGTTTTGGTAAGGATTGGGCTGGCAGGCATTGCTATGGGAACCCGCCATTCGACCATGACATCATCCTGCAGTGTCTCCAGAAGGCCCTCACTGACTTTGACAGAGACCCTTCCAACACCAAAATTATGTTTGTATTGCCTAAGTGGGTCACAGCGAGCTGGTGGAGCTTGATCTCTCGCTTTGATATTATTCATGAATACCCTGCTGGTGCTAAGATCTTCTCTGCACCGAGGGAGTCATGCTACAACGTGGCCAATCTGGAACCTTGTGGCGAAGATCGTGTGTGGATTGAGGACACCAAGTGGCCAGTGATGGTGTTGTTCAAGGACTCGCACACTACAGAGTAGCTTGACATCAAGTTGCTACAACATGTGAGGCTGGGTCACATTGGTGACAAGTCTGTTGACCACATGTTCGCTCAGAATATTCCTATGAGTATCAGTGAGTCACAATACTCTGGCAGCCCGGTACAGCACTGCCCCGAGCGGTGCATTGCCTGTAGGCTGACCAAGGCCATCAGGCCCTCTGTGAAACCCACTGGGAGAGAGCTATCCAAGGAGCTGGGGAATCTTGTATGGTCAGACACATGTGGACCATTCAGGACCAGTGCTGGGGGGTACAGATGGTTCGTGCTGTTTGTTGATGACTCCACTACCTGGATGTGCATATTCTTTCTCAAGCTCAAGTCTGACTACCTCAAGGCCTTCAAGCTATACCAGGAGGAGGTGAAGCGCCTGAGAAGCACCATGGACCTGTCCAGCGAGTACCACATGGTGCTTCACACTGACGGTGACAGTACCATGATTGCTGGGCAAACTGCAGCATTTTGTGAGGAGCATGGTATTGAGCAAAGGCATGGTTCCCCATACCTGCATGAGAACCAGGCGAGGGTAGAGAGGTCACACCGAGATGTACAAGTTATGGCCAGAGCTCTCCTACTGACTTTTGGGTTTGGTGTGGACATGTGGCCCCTGGCCACCCGCCATGCGGTGTACATCCTTAACCGTGTATTTAGAAAGTCTCTGGGTTGGACTTCAGCCTACTACCTCATCCAGAAGAAGCATGCGGACTTGTCCCAACTGCGAGTATTTGGGTGTATGGCTTACCCTTTCATTGACCCCACGGTTCGTGAACATAAGCTCAGTGACCGAGCACGTGAGCTCAGGTATGTGGGACACTCTGAGGTATCGTCTGCCTATCTCCTGTATGATCATGAGTCTGGGAAGGTGGTCAACTCTGGTATGGTCACTTTCTCTGAGAGGTTGGACAAGCTGGGCAAGGTGGTGACCACATGGGATCCGTCTGCAGTGACCCCTCTCAAGACCAACTTCATGGTCACCACTCTGGATGCGCCCTACAAAGATCCACCACCTACACTATTGGAGACTGTTGTATTGGAGCAGGGTGTGTACTTACCTGAAGGTAGTGATGAGATTGTGGTTGTGGTAAAGGTGGAAACCTCTGATGATGTGTGCTGGGTGAGCTTGAGCTCATATCTCAAGCCAGGCAGTGATCGCCTGTCACTATTGAGGGATTGCCCTACATATGGGAGTATCAATGCTCACTATCCACTGTTCACTGAGGTACATGCTGTCACTGGGAAGGGGGACTCTGAGGAGGCCATGATTTGTGGACGCGCTATTGCACCTCATGCTCAACCTTACTGCGTGGTCCTCCTCACCAATTTCACCATCATGGACCTACTTGCTAGAGACGTGCGATTTCCACCTACACACACGTGCCGGGGTGTTAAGGCTGCAGAGACACCCACTGTGCAGAGCTCCCTACTGCCTGAGGGAGTCACTGAGCCGAAAAGTCACTCTCAGGTCCTGAATTCACCTGACTGTACTGAATGGCTCAACTCTATTCAAGATGAGCTGGAGGCACTGGTACAGATCAAGAAGGCTTTACTGATGATGGACGAGGAGGATGTACCTGCTGGGGTGAAGCTACTGGAAATGTCCCTGGTGCTCAAGGTGAAGCTAGACAAGAACAGGCAACTCCTGAAAAGGAAGAGCCGGATATGTGTGCGGGGCAATAAACAGGAGTATGGAGTGGATTACTATGACACCTTTGCACCATGTACACAACTGTCATCAGTTAGGATCGTCATCACCCTGGCTCTGAACCTTGGCCTTGTGGTCTACCACATGGATGTTGACACTGCCTTTCTGAACTCAGTGCTCGAGGAGGACCTGTATGTTCGTCTTCCCCGAGGGCTGGTCTATGGGGGGCACAGGTGTGCCAAACTGCTGAAGGCAGTGTATGGACTTAAGCAGGCTGGTAGAGAGTGGTTTGACACCTCTGATGCCTTCATCATGGGATATGACTCCAGGATGCAGAGGAGTGACGTGGAGCCCTGCCTGTATTTCATCCGTGATGTTGCTCTCCAGGTCATTATTCTGGCCTACGTGGATGACTACCTGGTGGCCACCAATGACAAGTCATGGTATGACACCTTTGTGACCACTTTCCACGCTCAGTATGCGTGCAAAGATCTTGGGGTGCTGGACTTGGTCATGGGTATCGGGGTGAGCTGGGGAAGTGATACAGCATACTTATCTCAGTCTGGCTATATCTCCCAGATGATCAGCACCTATGGCCTGGATGAGGCCAAGCCAACAAGTTTGCCGATGCCACCTAGCACTGCGCTGACTCTTGCTGACGGTAAAGGATCCATGCCTTACCGAGCTCTTTTGGGGCAGCTGCAGTGGGTAGCTCGCAGCAGCCGGCCTGACATTATGGCAGCAATATCAGTCCTGTCGAGGTTCTGCGCTACATATGGTCCAGAGCACTTTGTGGTCCTGAAGCAGGTGGTCAGATATCTGAAGGGCACCAGGGAGTACGAGCTGGTGCTGCGCACTGCTTCGGTGCCTGGGGGGTGTGGCACTGGACCAAGCAGACCGTTGCCTCTCTCCATTTACACCGATGCTGATTATGCAGGATGCAAGGTAACCAGGAGAAGCACCTCTGGTATTGCGGTCTTCCTATGTGGGAGTTTGATCATATTCTCATCTATGATCCAGAAGTGCGTGTCTCTATCCACCACTGAGGCTGAGATCATAGCTATGTCCGAGGGAGCTCGTGAGGTCAAGTACGTCCTCAACGTGCTGGACTCCCTGGTAGACATATGCAGGCCAGTACCCTTGTACTGTGACAACCAGGGCGCCATTCACCTGGCCACTGACTACGTCAATAACTCCAGGTCCAAGCACATCGAGGTCAGGAATATGTACATAAGGGAGTTGATCAAGGCCAAGGAAGCTGAGGCTCTATACACTTCTACTGACGACAACACCTCCGACATAATGACCAAACCTCTGGCGCTCCCTCTGTTTCGAGTACATAGAGAGCGTCTGGGAGTCATGAACCTGCCTCGTGGAGACCAATGAAGATTGAAGGGGCACCATCCCCACAAACTGGAGCTGAAGGGGCACCATCCCCATATCACTGGAACTGAAGACTGAAGGGGGCACCATCCCCATAAACTGGAGCTGGAGGGGCACCATCCCAAGAACTGGGTGTTGCTGACTGAAGGGGCACCAATCCCAAGAACTGGCAGTAGGACAACTAGACAGTCACCCTTTAGAAGGGGTATTGGAATCTGCAGTGTCTGCTGATCAGTTTGATGTACAGCATGACTGTCTAGGCCTTGCACAGTAGTCAGGATGCTCAAACCCTGAAGGAACCCTAAAGAAACCCTATGAAATCCTTAGATCTAGATCTGTAGATCTGCTGAACTAATCGTGGCCGTTGGATCATATGATGACCATCGGCAAGACACAGTGTGTAATAGTTCATCGGCCCATCGCAGATGTGTCACTGCAGTCGTTTTGAACTCGACAATGACACGTCATACTCTAATTAGTGAACATTCGCTTAGACTGCCCAATCAGTAATGTTTGGGCGCTAATGTTCGTGGCGTTTCAAGCTGCGAACTGATATATCTTTTGAGAATGAAAGTTTACGCTGGCTTTTGCGAAATACCCTGTATAGAATTCCAACACTATGACACCATGACACGCTGGAGGAACACAACCAGGGTCCCTTGATGGCGGCATTGTCCTATGACACCATGACACGTTGGAGGAACACAACCAGAGTCCCTTGATGATGGCATTGTCCCATGACACCATGACACGCTGGAGGAACACAACCAGGGTCCCTCGATGGCGGCATTGTGCTATGACACCATGACACGTTGGAGGAACACAACCAGGGTCCCTTGATGGCGGCCTTGCGCTATGACACCATGACACGATGAAGGAACACAACCAGGGTCCCTCGATGGTGGCATTGTGCTATGACACCATGACACGTTGGAGGAATACAACCAGGGTGCCTTGATGATGGCATTGGGCTATGGCACCATGATATGCGTGTGGGGTACATTTGAAGCTTTATCTGTGAAGCTATGTTTTGGATGTCGAAAGGCTGGGACCGCTGACTCACGAAGGCGTGCTGCTGTGCGTGCAGATCTCAAAATAGATACCCTGGTGTCCAATTGGCTGTCAGCGTTGTGGGAGGAGAAGACAGCGAGTCAGGACGGTGCTGTGCTGTCGAGTACTACAAGTAGAGATACCGCTCCTGTGAAGCGATTCCATAAAAGGGTAATGCCGCTCAGGTGGGTGTCAATCATCCCACGAGCTCCGAGACCAAGCACGACCCTGTGTGGCCCGCTTTCGCCCGAACCACCTGACACCATCCAATGCCGCCTGCTGGTGGACCCTGCTCTCTTGCTGCTCGCTGCCGCCCCCCTCGCAAGGTTCTGCGGCTCCGTGCTGCCTCCCTGACGCCCACGGCTTCCCCCTTGCCATTCGCTACCCTCCTCCGCCCTCCTATACACCTACTCGCCGGGCGGCGCGCATGCCTGACTGACGTGTCTCCCATGGCGGTGCACCGCCTTCCAGTTGCACGCGGGGAGGGTAACTGCACGTGGAAGCACGAGCCACTGAAAAGTAGAATGTCAGTGGCAGCAGCCACCTCGATGGAAATTGTGGATGCGTGGTCTCAGCAGTCAGAGTCATCATCTATCCGCTCATCCAGGTATACGTTTCACGCGCTTTACTTTTAGGGTGGCGCGCAAGCGCTGTCAATCGGGGGCCCACTGCCAGGGTCTATGATGGAATGCAGGTGTTTGCAGTTAATCGCAGGGTGTCAGATTGCGGAGCAGGATGCGCGCGGCTGTATTGTGCGCATGCACCGCCCGAGCGAGCCTGGTCGGACCAAAGCGTTGACCAAAGTGTCTGAACCGCTGCGATGAGTCGGTGAGGCACCCTCGAGCACAGCTGCGCCGAGCAATGCATTCTGCCGGGGGGGGGGCTCGCCAGGAAACCGGACGTGCCGCAGCAGACAAACCACACCGACTGCGGCGTCTTCGTGCTCCACTACCTCGAGCAATTCTGCAAGTCCGCCCCCAAGGTACGGGGCCTCCAGGCTCCTCCTGTCCCCTACCGAGGTGGTGTAAGGGTGCTACACGGAAGCAGTCGCTAGGAGGCACAGAGCCACCCCGCGCTGCAATACACAAACGCTGCACTCGTAGGAATGTGGAGTTCAAGACTGCTGCGCTGAACCTGCAGGAACTTCAAAAACCCAAATTCCTGAGACTTTAGAATTGCCCAGCCATGCCAAACCTGAAAAGGGTGTTACGAAGCGGGCATGACCACAAATGGAAATTCGGTCGCGTTGTGTGGCTGAAAGGATGAACAGCGGCGTACTACATGTATCATAAGTAACATGCATCTGTATATCGCAAGTCCTTGAATGCCGTGTGGGTAGCCCCTTAAGCTCACGGGAGGTTGGCTTGAGATTCGTGACGACTCTTCGATTTCCAGACCGAGTCCTTTTAAAATACCGCAGTGGCCATGATCTTGTGGCTTGAAAGAATCTCCTCTCTGGAACTAGATCGATGCAGAATGGACGGGTTAGACTGACCGTTGTTGCGGTCCTCTGATCGATCGGGCAGAACTGAGTGTAAGGATGCGGCTCCCCGGTGCTGGGTCGATTTGGGGGGACTCTTACGACTGCGGCCCTCCTTGTGGCGATTCTGACGCAGCACGAGAGCCTTCAGTGGAGCGTTGGGTTTTTTGTGGGGTGGACGGGAAAAAGGTGGAGACGAGGGTGGAGACCTCAAGAGGGGCAGGGACTAGTGAGGTGACATGCAGATGGTGACGAGGCACGGACACGGATGCTGGGGATCAAAGCTCGATCGCGGTGGCTAATGTATGGATCATGGCAAAAACCGCAGGGCTGACCCGGATGGTGGGTGGGGTTTGGGATGGGGACGCGCAGCGAGTCTGGTACAACAAAGACAAGCACAAGCTCGAGGTGACTTGTAATTCAACACCGGGATGCGAAATGCGGGATGTGCTGACGGAAAGGTGGTTCCCCTCGCGCAATGCCGGGGATGCCAAGCGAGCACAGCTGCGCGACCGCGTCATCGACCTTGCGCATCGTCAGCACGCAGATGACATCTATCACCAGGTCAGTGGCGTTGTATATGTGGGTTTGTGTGCGGTACCTTGGCCTAGCCCCACCATGTTTCGGTGTGCTTCTTTTATCCGCTGGGACGATGGTGGGCTGGCCTCGGTTGGCAGCGCGTCTCATGCTGTGCAGTGTGTGCGCGTTTCCCATGCCATACTGTGTGCGCGCGCGCCGCGCGCGTCTCAGGCCATACAGTCTCCAGCATCTGTGTTCTCCCTCGATCTCTGCGGGGAGCGCCTTGGTGTCCGCTTCTGGTTTATGCCTTGACTCCATTGTCAGACCATCGGTTTGCATTCATCGACCAACAGGTTCCATTCATCGCACCATGATCCAACGGAGGGTCCTAGCCACCAGGAGCTGCTCGCTCCAGACCACCCTGGGGTCAACATGTAGTGGTTGCATAAAATTGCGCAATCTCACAAAATATGTGTGCGGCGATGAGTAGTATATACATCCATATTTCCATAGTGCGTTGCATTTGGTTTGAGATGTGTGTGCGTCGGTGGTATCTTGTCACAGCCTCGCCCTGTTTCTTCTCACATCCACCGGGATGATGGTGGGCTGGCTTTTTACCGCCGAGCCTCATGCCATGTAGTATGTGGTGGGTTGTGGTTGTCCCTGTGACACCTTTCTGGCGCGTGTTGCCTCTCGAGGAACATGGCAGAGGAGTCGGCCTACAGAGAAGAAAGCGGTGACGGCAGCCACATGCTGCGTCCTCCCTTGATTTGTGCGGGGCGCACCTCGGTGCCCGCATCTGATTCCTGCTTCGCATCATTTTCCATGCTGGCAATACTCGCTGTGCACATATAGTGAGCTGTCAGGGTGGCATGCCACTGGAACAGGCTTACTCCGAGACCCAGGTGTTGGTACGCGATGTGTCATACCCGCCATTCCAAGCCTTCAGTACACATTACGGCGCATGCTCCGAGTTCTCCAGAGTCATGCGTCGGGCACAGGGGGATGGGAAGCGTAAGCGGGTGCATGGGGGGCTGCGCTGCGGGTGCTTGGCCGCAGAACTCTTCGCAGGGAGCCGGAAGCCGCCCGGAGGAGGTCGAGGAAGCGGAGGAGCATTGTCAGATTTCTTCGTGTGGTCACTCAGCAGGGGAGGTCACGTCCGTGCCTGGAAGTCCCCTGGACCTGTGGCGAGATACGGATGAGAGGGAGGGGGTGGGGGTAGCACAAGCAGAGGCGTTGCCGGATGAAGCTGCGTACGGCCGCTCAGATCAAGATCCAATGGATGAAGTTGCGCACGGCCGCTCAGATCAAGATCCAATGGATGAAGTTGCGCACGGCCGCTCAGATCAAGATCCAATGGATGAAGTTGCGCACGGCCGCTCAGATCAAGATCCAATGGATGACGCATGGGCGGACGAGGAGGCGCGTGTGGTTGACAGCAGTGGTTTAGCCCTCCCTTGTGACCGTGACGGCAGAGTGGTTCAATTAACTATCAGCATCGATGGCGGTTTGGAGGCTGGTCTCCAGCACAATGAGGGTAGCAGTGGTGCGGCTGCTCCGCAACCCCACAGGCAGCAGGATCTGGCGCGCCTCCAGGCGCGTGTGGGAGGGGACGCAGGGGCGGCCGATGAGGCGCATCAGGGGCATCCTCCTGAAGCGGCAGGGGCCGACGTAATGGGCGACGGGTCTCTTGCTGTGCAATACACGGGGGAGGATGCCGGCTCGGATGATGACGATGAGAATTACATGTTCATTCCGAGGGATGAACGAGCGGCAGCTGACGCCTGGGCGAAGTCGGACACGAATGCACCAACAGATTCCCCCGAAATCACTGATCTGCGCCCGGCTGCGGAGAGTTCGCAGTTGACAGTGACGATTGAGATTGACAGTGACGCAGGTAGAGCCCCGATATGAGGGGAAACTGTGATTCCGCAAGGGGTCGAGCAGCTGGTTCCTCTTCCCAACAAGGCGCTGTGAGGGGTCGGAGAGGATGAAGAGGCAGCTGGCTCCTCTTCCCAACAAGGCGCTGTGAGGGGTCGGAGAGGATGAAGAGGCAGCTGGCTCCTCTTCCCAACAAGGCGCTGTGAGGGGTCGGAGAGGATGAAGAGGCGGGTGGTTCTTCTTCCCAACAAGGCGCTGTGAGGGGTCGGAGAGATGAAGAGGCGGGTGGTTCCTCTCCGCTGTGAGGGGTCGGAGAGGATGAAGAGGCGGGTGGTTCTTCTTCCCAGGCGCTGTGAGGGTCGGAGAGGCGGTTCTTCTTCCCAACAAGAGGGGTCGGAGAGGATGAAGAGGCAGCTGGTTCTTCTTCCCAACAAGGCGCTGTGAGGGGTCGGAGAGGATGAAGAGGCGGGTGGTTCCTGTTCTCCAACAAGGCGCTGTGAGGGGTCGGAGAGGATGAAGAGGCAGCTGGTTCTTCTTCCCAACAAGGCGCTGTGAGGGGTCGGAGAGGATGAAGAGGCGGGTGGTTCTTCTTCCCAACAAGGCGCTGTGAGGGATCGGAGAGGGTGGGCAAGCAGCCGAGTCCTTACTCTAATGAGGCGCCGTGCTTTTCGAAGAAGCTTGCGGTTTTTTTGTGGGTTCTATGCAGTGACACACGCATTTGCATGTTTTGCTCACGTGGACGCATTGCATTGGACGTGGTTGGGCTATGTTGTTCAATGGCGAGGTTTGCTCGAATGACATGGAATCGATGTGCGGAGTTCAACAGTTTCTTAATTGGCCACACAGTTATTTTAGATGCCATGTAGGAGTTCAGCATTGCTGAGGAATGATGGGGAACTTATGGGCCGCGCAGGTGACAGTCGCGATGCCTTCGCGTCTCTTGGTGAGTACGCATCGGATGAGGACTGCGTGGAGAACGTGGCTGGGTCTTAGGACGTGTCAGTGGCCATGCGTGCCAAGCACCCTCACATAACAGACAAAGCCGTGATCATTAATGCTTGATGCAGACGCCGTGTGCTGCTGTTCGCCAGCAAGTTTGTGCTGATGCAATTGCCCAAGCTCCGGTATCGCAAAATCAGCAAAATGTGATGTTTGTCTGTTTGTCTCTAATAGTATTGAAGACTACCAAAGGTTTGCTCATTGACCGCCCACATTTGTAGAAATGAACATGCATTCGCTCCAGCATGGGGCATAGTACTCAAGCTTTTGAGAACATGCCTTGGAAGTTGATGGAGTCTTAAATTCCATGTCGATGAGATATGTAGTCTGCGGTACTAGTTTATTTAGTGAATTTTAAAGAAGTGGTATTCATATATTGCCTCACACTGGGTCTGAGTTTAGAAGGTTTCGTGTTTTTTAAGATGATTTTGTGCGTAGTCGTCTACCACTGATAAGAATGTCTGCAGTATTGTGGTGATGTTGATGCATGCGCACAATGTGAGAGATTACAAGTTTTTTCAGATTGCACTTGCCTGCCGTTTTCCCTGCCTGGTTCCACCAGCGCCCGAGTAACGCAGGTATAAAGTTCGGGGTTCGGAATATTTGCTATGGCTGCGACAGATTTGAGTTGCAGGGCGGTTTGGTTTTAGCCGAAACAAAGTAGAGCGCCGGAAGGTATTCGACGATCTCGATCTGTGCTGGACACAGCACGAATCCGGACCTCGACAGATACATATATCACGAAGGGTTGCGGTCCGATCGGGTTGTCCCGGTCAGCTCGCGGTCAACGTGATGTGGCCGTGGGCGAATTCCCTACGGACTGTGGTGCACCTAGTACTACAGCACCGTTCGGACACCATTTTAGACGAAGTGTGGCAGACTGCACACTGTTTGGTAGACGAGTTCAACCTCAACGGGATCACATGTCAGCCCTCGGTGTGGCGAGTCGTGCACCCTGCTCCTTAGAAGTACGTACGGGGCATGGGCGTACCGGTAGTTGTCCCTGCCGTGCTGCCCAGCAGGGTGATGCGTGTTTGATGGTATGCAGTAAATGCCAACATCAGTCCAGCAGTCCTATCATTTCAATGTGTGCACAGGTTATTAAGAAGCCATCTTTTAGCTGTTTGGGGTTTTGGTGAGTTGTGTATCATTGTGATTGGCTGTCAGGATTATACATATCTGAGTAGCAGCAGTGGACTGCTGCTTCTTGGCTTATGGCATGGCATAACATCGCCCCTACATTTCTGGAAGTGGTGTACTAGGATTTGGTGTCCGACTGCCATGTCGAGAGTCTCGGTCGGGCCTTGGCTCAGACCGTGTCAACAGACCTGGATTCGTAAACGGGTGCCACAGCCCGTAACTTGCATGCCGGGCCGAGCCCAAACCGAGTTGTTCGGACCGTTGGACATTATTTAGGTTTCGCAGACTTAGGTTTACTTTTATCTATCATTATCTAGTTACGGTGGCGGATGGCGGATGGCGGATGGCGGATGCGTGGCGCTGCACTGATGTTCAGACGGGTTAAAATTTGACGCTAAGATCTCTGTATCTGAGTTCAAAGCTCCACACTTAAATGTGCTTGACGTGTGGAGTTGCTGAATTGCCCTAGCGACGTTCTCTTGCATATGTGGATTTGCGCAGCGTGTTGAATTTGCATCAGGCGGCAGTGGCTACTCTATTATGTGCTCTGACCTCTGACATTTTCGCTGTTTGCGTGTATGCCTGTTTGGATCGCATATTTTTGTGTGCGTGATGATGCGCTTTCGGAATATGGGCAGCTTGTTTGGCTGCGGATTTTAATGATGCTGAAACGGTAGCAGCGCAACTAGTGCCTGACGTCCCTGGCGGAATGCATCCAGTGATTGCTGCCCGTGGGCTGTTCTCGGACAGTCGTGTGTTATTGGTTTCACCTGGACAGGCGCACATTTCTTGGAAAGAGTTCTGCAGGAACCGCGCAGGAACGCTCCGGTGTATGTTGTTGGCATCCCGTGTGCTGAACTTGACTCTCAGACGAAACCTGCCCAGATGTCCGTGTGAGACAGTATTGACACTCTTGTTTTGGAATATTCGTTGATGATTGAAGTCGTCGCAACAACACGACTGGGGCTTGTCCCTGGCGGGATCATTCTCCGGTCCTGGCCGGTCCTGCTACGGTTGTTACCCGCAGTTAATATGTTTTATCCAGTGTAGCCACTGAGCGCGATCGCTTTGATCACAGAATTAGAAAAGCGTCCAGTGACATTTGTGAAAAGAATATCCATGTGTTAAAATAAGGCGCGCACTTTCTCTCTATCTCCCGAACTTTCATCAGTGAAAGAATTCGTGTCCGACTGCCAGGTATATCATCCGGGTTTTTTGAGTGTGCAGTTTTTTAACATATTTATTCGAATCGTGCCACTCCAGTATATGGGACACAACCCGATTCGGGTGCATATAAGGAACATAATCCTCGCGACAAGTCATTTTTGAATCATTATACACGAGTGACGTCATTGCCATGGCCACAATCAGACACAGCCTGTACGATCGCGAATACGAGGTCCGGTATACCGAGTTCAAACAAAATCACGTCGTGTACGTGGGAAAAGACGTCATACCTGAAGGCACTATTTTGGGTGTGTATGCCGGCAGTCCGATTGTAGAGATGAATGATTCATCGATAACCTATCCGCATATCGATCATGCCTGGCACGAACTCCACGGTGCGCGTTACTACGGAAATGCCGTACGTTCGCCTGCAAATCTGAAATTGGTAAACGAAAAGCACATCTGCATAAATCCAATACCTAACGGGAAGAATATAGTGAATAGAGATGATAACTGGTTTATGTTTGCACTGTGCAACGAACCGGCATACGCACCGACAGGCAAATTTGAGGATAATCTAATCTTTTCACAAAACCCGTCCGCCAAAATTGCTTACATTGTTGCAACTAATGGAAATTTTAAGCACCCACGATGCACGTATGGCACACTTACAAGGGCCGATTTGGAGAATGGTTTGAAGTTAACTTTCACAATTACCGTGAAGCACTACAACGAGCGTTTACCCACTCGTTGTGTAGCACGTCCCGCAATTCGGACAGTTCGACTGGTAGTATAAAGTCGGTGCTGCACAGCACGGCGTGACACAGCTGAAGCGCGCAACGCAGCTCGTGCATGTGGCACAATCCCGTACGTGTGGTGTACTAGGGTACATCACGAGTCAGTACGAGAGACAGGCGTGTCAGAATGACGAGTGACAGAAACGATGACAGTCACCTATGTGCGGCAGCACCAGCGCAGGCGGGCAATTGCTGCGAGCTGGCTGGACGTGCACTATGTGCGGCAGCACCAGCGCAGGCGGGCGGCAGTTGCTGCGAGCGGGCAGGGCGCGCACTATGTGCGGCAGCACTAGCGCAGGCGGGCAGTTGCTGCGAGCGGGCGGGGCGAGCACCATGTGCGGCAGCACTAGCGCAGGCGGGCAGTTGCTGCGAGCGAGCGGGGTGCACACCATGTGCGGCAGCACTAGCGCAAGCGGGCAGTTGCTGCGAGCGAGCGGGGTGCACACCATGTGCGGCAGCACTAGCGCAAGCGGGCAGTTGCTGCGAGCGGGCAGGGCGCGCACTATGTGCGGCAGCACTAGCGCAGGCGGGCAGTTGCTGCGAGCGAGCGGGGTGCGCACCATGTGTGGCTGTACTAGCGCAGGCGGGCAATTGCTGCGAGCTGGCTGGAGGTGCACTATGTGCGGCAGTACCGGCGACAGCAACGGCGGCAGCGGCAGCAGCGGCAACAACAGCAACGGCGCAGCCTCCGCAGACCGGCGCAATGACCCATGGCTGCATGTTTGAGGCGCAGCCTCCGCAGCCCGGCGAGGTGCCTCAAAGCTGCATGGCTAATGGCTGCACAGCCGAGGCGCAGCCCCCGCAGCCCGGCGAGGCGCCCCATGGCTGCATGGCTGATGGCTGCATGGCCCAAGCGCAGTCACCGCAGCCCGGCGAGGTGCCTCAAAGCTGCATTGCGATCCCATCGAACGTCGAACGTGACGCAGGCCACTATCGCGGGCGCATCGCAGTTCGGGACGCAGTCCACGATGGGGATCGCGGCGCGAAATGGTCCGCGCACACCGTCATCGCGGATCAGCATCGTGTGAAAGTAGCAACTCTCGCACAATCGATGCCACCTCGCAAGGTCCGTGCGGCAGTCGTTGGCGACGTGCAGCGGCAGCACCGCGTGATTGCACGCGGTAGTCGCCGACAGCGTTGCGTGCAGGTGCGCGTCGAAAGCGGCGTGCATCTGAAACACTCTGTCCACCCACTTTCGCGCGGGTCGCAACCCGTAGGCCAAACCCGTCGCCGCTTCGTCGTCGCCGTCAAGCTCCACGCACAACGTCAAGCCGTCCCTAGCGAGGCGCCGCACACGGGCGACCACGTCCATGTTGGTCGCGTCCTCGCCAAGCGTTGCCTCAAATCGCTTGCACAGGCCAGCATCCAGACAAAGAGCTCCCATCGCCTGCGCCTGCGCCTCCGCCTGCGCCTCCGCCTGCGCCGCAAGCGCTTCGTGCGCCGCCGCGCACGCGCCGCGCACTGCGCACGCGCACGCGCACGCGCCTCCGCACGCGCCGCAAGCGCTTCGTGCGCCGCACGCGCCTGCGCACGCGCGCTGCGCTCCGCACGCGCCTCCGCACGCGCCCCCGCACGCGCCTCCGCACCTCCGCACGCGCCGCAAGCGCTTCGTGCGCCGCGCGCGCACGCACGCGCACGCGCTGCGCGCGCTCCGCACGCGCCTCCGCACGCCTCCGCCTGCGCCTCCGCCTGCGCCTCCGCCTGCGCCTCCGCCTGCGCCTCCGCCTGCGCCGCAAGCGCTTCGTGCGCCGCCTGCGCCTGCGCCTGCGCCTCCGTTTGCGCGTCCGCCTGCGCCGCAAGCGCTTCGTGCGCCGCCTGCGCCTGCGCCTGCGCCTGCGCCTGCGCCGCAAGCGCCTCCGCCTGCGCCGCCCGCGCCTCCGCCTGCGCCGCAAGCGCTTCCTGCGCCGCGAGCGCCTCCTGCGCTGCGAGCGCTTCCGCCTGCGCCTGCGCCTGCGCCTGCGCCTGCGCCTGCGCCGCAAGCGCCTCCGTCTGCACTGCTTGATATTCAGTATAAGCAGTTCGCAAATCTCCTCGTAAGTTGTAGTAAATTTGCAAATTTATCAATTTAGAACGCAAGACTTCTGCTACATCGGACGGTCTGTCGTCGTATAAACTTGAATACAATAAACCCTGTCCATTCTTTAGTTTGCGTAACTCTAGTAACAATGCGGGATAATCCCGGTCTCTATCGTATAATGGTAAAATTTGATCATCCAAAATCCCACGTGATTTTAAATCTCCTTGAATTTGTCGACGACCGTCTTGCGCCACGTACGATAATTTTGCGTTGTAATGGTTTGCCATATCCTGCGCATAGGTAACCACGCGCTCTCTGTCGGTAGGCATGTCTGCGTTTACACCGAAATACTGCGTGAATTGGTCGTATATGCTAAATTCATACCTGGCGATTTCAAAATCCGTATACCTTTTTTGCTGATCATAGTTGTATTTTTTGTCATTGTGTGTATTAATTTGTTCGAGAATTGTTTCGATTTTATGCATCGTAAACGTGGCACATTTGGGTGCGGATAATTGTTTTTGATACGGGCAGGCAGATTCTAGATTAATTACTTTTTCTGGGTCATATTTCACACCCGCAAAAAGCTGCAGCAAATATTTACCCATTTCTTTGATGATATCAACAAATGCGGGATTACAGTAAGTTGCATCGGAATCGTAATAATGCAACCTCCATCCACCAGATGCCGTCTGGTACCACACGAACAGTACTTTGTGCATATACAAGTTTGATAACCTATAAATAGAAACGGGTATTATCCAAACCGGCACTTTTCCGCAACCCGTTTTGTTTACCCGGTGTTCCAGTTTTTTACAAAGCGCTAAAAACGTTACCTCAAAATTGGGTACGGTTTTTCGCATTGTATGTTTCACACAATTATCGTCATTAACGCTTATGTTGAGCACTTCCACAGGCTTGCTACTATGGTCGTATAAAATTATCACGGTCGGGCAGACGCAACAAGGTTTTTCGCGTAGCAAGTTTAAAAATTTCTTGATCACGAGCATTAGATAAATTTCAAAATGAGCGTTATTCATCATGAGGTTTTGCTTCGTGTACCAGCTGCTACCGCGTTTTCCGACGGTGATCAGGCACTACTGTTGGAAATGCAAGAGCACGGGTAAAGACGGCGCACCGGATGTTCAAACAGTTCGTTCAACTGTGCGCGGACGTAAATAAGTTGCAGTGGGAAACACGAAAACACCAGTGCGGGATCTGTTATGGCGTTTGGGAAAAGTGCTTTGACTGTCGCACGACCGGACGGCTGCATGCCCGAATGCTGGATCGTGACGAGTTGTTGACCGTGCAGAGCATGCTTATTAGGGCTTGCACGCTCCTGTTTGTACAGAGTGTCGCCCTCGGTTTCGCGCATTGGCACGTGCGTTTGCGCAGGGTTCGGCGTCGGCGGGTCGAAGCCTACGTCGTATGAGCTGCCGCAGGTGGTGCACGAAAAACTGTCGCCGCAAAATTGCACGTGGTGGCCGCTGGCAGTCCAGCACGAGTTCGCGTGCTCGTCGTCGTCCACTTGCTGTAGGCACGCCACCACGTAGGGCGACAAGTCCAACGCCAAGCTGGTTCCAAGATCCCGCCGGGCCCGTTTTTTTGGTCTGATCCGTGTTTGAGCTGATGCCCCCGTTGAACCGGTATTAGCAGCGCCGTCCGAGCGGTCCATGTTCCCCACGAATGTGCAAAATGAATTGTTGAAGTTCTCGTGCCGCTTTTTATGTCCCGTAAAGAGTGACATTAACCCTTGATGAAAATCATTTTAACGGAGCTCATCACACCCCCATAAAGAACATTGATAAGGAGCAATGTACCCCGGCAAGATTATGGAACTTACCACACCCGATCCTAGAATGTTACCAAACGATACATTCTAATGAGAAAATAAGGAGCTCATTCCCCAATGTCCCGTAAAGAGTGACATTAACCCTCGATGAAAATCATTTTAACGGAGTTCATCACACCCCCATAAAGAACATTGATAAGGAGCAATGCACCCCGGCAAGATTTAAAAGGAACTTACCACACCTAGTCATAAAATATTTAATACATGTCGGAAAAACTCAAAACGAGCCGAATTATGTGAAAATTAGGGAAACCATACGTCCCCGTGTTCCGATACAAAACGGAATAACATACATTAAAAGAACAATGTACCCCGCGGGCGGTAAGATACAAACTCACCGCACATAAATATAACAATGTTCGTAAATGCATATCCCCCGGCAAGATTTCAAAAGGAACTTGCCACACCTAATGACGACAACACTTCGTTCAATATCAACAAAAACGTGCAAGGAACGGTCAAATATTGCGATAAAAACAGTAATGCAAAAGAGGGGAGGAAAGAGGGGGGAAAGGAAGTCCTAAAATGACCCGCAGTACCCCGCATCAAGAACCCCATATTAAAACCAAAATATACTGGGAAATGTGTTACAAAAACACACATATAAATTGGAAAATTCCAATTATACAGCAACGCAATTATACAACAAGAAATGCCAATTAAAATAGCATAAATATAAAACAGTAATAATTACGGCGACAGTGGAAAAAATTCTATATGATCTAAATCTAAGAAATTTCCATCGACATCATATATGATATTTTTTCTAAAATCCAAAATTGCGACGTTCATTAATAAAGTCGTGGTGCGGTTGGGAGACCTTCAAAACATGGGTATTACATACCCCACAACCACCCGCTAAGCGAACACAACCCAAAAACAGCGATTTCCAGCCCGTTCAGATGAAAAAAATCTCCAAAAATCTCAAAATATTTTTTATTATTTTTTTACTAATTTTGCCTCTTACAAGGTCTAGTGACTTTATAAACCTTAAAAAATGGTCATTATCACCCATTATGCATTTTCCGACGCGGGGGTATGCGACGGCTCGCTGGCGGTGGTGGGGCTGGTGACAGCAACGCCGCACGAATGAGGCGACATCCTCGCTCTAGTTGTCTTCTGGCCGCTATCTTATCCCCTGTCACTTTGTTGGCAACAGTCAGCGATGGGGGGGAGCACGATATTTGGAAGCAACCTCAAATGGGTCTCTGCATGTTACTGCCCGCTTTTGAAGAAGTTGGTTTGCCAGAGAGCCATATTTGGTCGGTCCCCGCTGAATCTGCGGGGGGCGCGAGACCGGAATCTCGACAGCGGGCAAGCCAGGGCAGCAGCTCTCTCCCTCGCCCTCGGAACATTCAGGAATACAATCAGGCACTGTTTCAACAGGCACAGGCACTGCTTCGTCAGGCAAGGCGACATGAGTGTCGTTCTGACGCTCGTATCTTCTATACTGCCTCTTTCGTTGCCTCCGAGCATTCGAATTTCCCCCCCGCTTTCCCATTCCTGCGCACGCCCACAACGCAACACGAGGGACACAGGCTCACACCACTGGGCACACCAGGTTTATGCACCACGCATGCAAGCAGGTTTCTCGTAAGACGTTGACTGTGCTAAGACGCCCGCGAGCGGAGGCCACGGGCCAACCAGCATCGAAAGAGCGTGAAAACGAACCCCGAGACCCAATAGACACATGCGCTCGTGGTAGCACTCCCTCGAGCGGAGGCCACGGGCCAACCAGCATCGAGAGATAGAGTGTAAGAACGGACGTGTTGGGAAACTGTGATAGGACTCCCTCGAGCGGAGGCCACAGGCCAACCAGCATCGAGAGACCGTGAGGACAGACGTGTTGGGAAACTATGATAAGACTCCCTTGAGCGGAGGCCACAGGCCAACCAGCATCGAGAGACCGTGAGGACAGAAGGTTGGGAAAGTGTGATAGGACTGCCTCGAGCGGAGGCCACAAGCCAACCAGCATCGAGAGACCGTGAGAACAGAAGTGTTGGGAAACTGTGATAGGACTCCCTCGAGCGGAGGCCACAGGCCAACCAGCATCGAGAGAACAGCCGTGTTTGAAAACTGCGATAGGACTCTCCCAAGCGGAGGCCACAGGCCAACCAGCATCGAGAGAGTGTGCGTGAGAAGTCTAGCCCACCTTGTAATATGCAGGGTGCTGCGCTCACGCACGAGTGATGCCACGGAAATTTTAAACACTTCTGTCGTGTGCAACACGAAGTTCAAATTCATCGGGCGCCAGGAACGACGGAAGGAAGGTTCACGCTACGATTTCCACCTAATTGATCTCAGGGTTCGCGATTTATCATTTTTATCTTATTTGTAATCGTCCTTTTTCTACATCTCTCCTGAACAATTCCACCTCATCGAAAAGCTATCTTCCGTTACAACAAAGATCTTTCCATCGAAATTCGATATTCCTCGGCGGGCCAACCGGGTCCAGTCGACATGGTTCGTTTCAGATCAGAAAATTATATTCGCGACTGAGTTGGCCAAACGTCGGCGTGTCGAATGAAGGATGTCATTGATCATAACGTGCAAGTGTCAAACCAAGGAGTAACACGGCGATATTTGTCGGGGCGTGAGGTGCTCACAGAGCTTCGGGAGCACGCAAGGACACGATTTATATACCGGGTCTCCGGACCCCGAGGTCCGGAAGCAAAGCACTACAGAGCACAAGCTGTTTATACGACGATGGTTCCCATTTATATCGGGGGGGGGGGTAGTCGTAATCATCTTGGCAAATCAGATGGTAAAATAAAGAATATCCTCTGGACATGTCGTTCCGTGCGATTGATGTATAAATCCTGTCCAAAACCAAATATTCATTGCAGAAACGCCATGTGGAAGGCGATAGATTTGACTCTGTCTATGTGGATCCTGCACCGCTGCAATGCACCCAATTAAAACGCCCTTGCACACCATGCTGGCATGAATCGTACACCCGATATCACGTTTTTTTCCCTTTGAAAGCGGTGAAAGCGAAGTTAAAACCCCCTCAAAAGTGAGGTTTTTTGAGAATATAAAGTGGGGCGGTGCGATCGAGCGCTATTTGAGCGCTCTATGAGCTTGGCCTTTAAAATACCTTCAAAATGATACCCAACATTATTCCTAGGAAACACCGCCCGTTACTTTAAATCGTGATCTGGAATTTATAAATTCGGATTCAATCCCACTAAGTATGTACACCTAGAATGTGAAAGGGGTTTCACATCGTATAAATGTCCCATTCGAATCTACCAGAGAGTAATCCGGTTGAGCAGGCCCGAGCGTAGGCTCAGACGCATGCTGGGCACCGCTATCGTTCTGAGCAGTCACAGTAGCCTCAGAATTTGACTCACTGGGGGTCTCTGCATTCTCCATACGCAATTTAGTTGCGACAATTCTTTTGAAGATCTGTCGACCACGAACGGAAAGCCACAAAGGACCGCAACGACGGCCCCTCCTTCTGCGTCCCTGAAACTCTGCATGCAATTGCTTCTCCATTTCGGGGAAAACTCCGGTCTGCACACGGTTTCTCTTGCGCAGACTCTTCAACTTGTCGGCGCCGGCAGAAGCGAATATAGCCTGTTTGTTGGGATGCCAGGGGGCGAAGTTTCCACTAGGTATTCCAGTGCACACCGCTGCCTCATTTGCCACGTTGTCGATCAACCCTTTCTCCTACTCCTCTAACACGCGATCGTACACCTCCAAGGCAGCCGCCTTCTCTTGGTACGAATAGGACATCCGCTTCTTAGCTCCACGCCGTCCGGTTGAATCCCCGGCAGTGGTCTTGGCAGACCCACCGTCGGAAGGGGGTTTCCGCAGCTTCCCGAGCTGATAGCGGCCGATCGCACCAAGTCGAGGCTCTTGACGGGGTGGAACTGCAGCTTGTAGAACTCCTTGCATGTTGAACGAGACCACTGCGTCCACGCATACCCAGTCGTCAGGCGGCTCGCCTTCAAGCTCACAGGCCTCTCCCGACTCGTCGAAAATAACCTGAACATCAACCTCTAGGACTGGATGGTTTTTCATGTTTGTCTCTGGGCGAGATCCCAGCTGAAGAAGTTCGTGAAGGCGTTGAACCTTCTCATGCTGCTTAACCGCAGGCGCATGCGAGCTCTTGAAAGGGCAATATCGACATGAATATATTTCTTTGCAAGCTCAGTGTTCTCAGCCCGACATGCCGTGTAGGATTTGCCTCCTTTGGTGTTCACGGTCGCCTTATAGCCCATTTCGAAGAGAGACCGCTGCTTGGTCGGGTTGGCCGGCAGTGAGCGACGGAAACCGCATCTGTGGGGGCACTTAGCTGAACACTGAGTCGCGGCTCTGCCTGAAACAATGCGGACACCAGGCTTCCAGAATTATCTGCAGCTGGCAGAGAAAGTTGCGGAGAGTGCAGAGGCAGTGTTTTTTCGGCAGTTTATGTTTCCGCGATCACTGTGTCTGTCTGCGGGTCGAGTACTACTAATTCCGCGGTGGGTTCGATGCTAGAGGACGCTCGGGTGAGAACGGTGCCATCCAACAATAAACGCTTATGCTCTGCATATTCTGAAATATCCAGTATACCCTCATCGACAAAACCTTTGATGTCAACCAGCTCGATGCGCAGGTCGTTCGGAATGCGGTAAGTGTCGCCTTCTGGTAACGAAAATAGCTTGCCCTTCTGGGCTTTGAAGTCGGCGCTCGAAAGTAAATCATCATCTAACAATTATTTCAAAGCCTTTAAAGACGCCTTCACATCAGCGTCCATACTCTAATCGATACACAATACTGCGTACAAAAAAACTGCCAAACTGCCAAACTGCCACTGCAAACTTTGTGAGGCGCTGGTAATAGTCTCGTAATAGTACAACCTACTGCAGAAGTAAGAAACTCCGCGCTGGAGGGAGGGTCAAACATTTCCCCTCTCAGAAGAACCTGAGCGCTGGATCGATTTACGAGCTATATCCGATGTGCGGTTTTAAGAATCTCAGCGCTGGAATCCGTATTTTCAAAGGACTCCGATTGGCGTTAGGAACTCAAATCTGACATCCACCCAATCAAAATAACCTGGTGGATACTCGTGTTGATAATTCCACTGCATGATGCCCACCACGTGAATGGGCTGCCAGCCTGCTACTGAGTCCAAAGTGATAGCTTCTGCCGAGGGGAAGCACCGTAGAAACTCTCGCTCCACCGAACCTGCACTAGAACAAGGTTTTTGCTTAAGTTTGCTTAAGTTTGCTTAAGTTTTCTTAAGTTTGCTTAAGTTTGCTTAAGTTTGCTTAAGTCGGTATAAATCGGTAGAATTATACACCCGATGACATAGGAATGTCACCAAGCCCGCTTCAGGATGCCCCAGGGTTCACGCGAGAGCCCCAGAATGACTGGCGCGATGCTAGGAGATATGACTCGAAGAGGCTGGGTTTGTAAAAGGCCAAAGATTTGTCTGGCAGTCGACGATGAGTAATTATACACACTGAATCAGTCGAGGTATAAAAGTTTGTGGCAACCTGATTCGCGAAGGCTCGCGTGCACTATAAATATGTCAGGGAATGTCGTGAATGGGGAAAGCCTGTAAGTGGTGTAGTCCAATCAAAATCGCGATCGTCATCATACCCACGCATGTGACATATATACTGTAAAATAATAAATACTTGGAACACTCGATTTCAAATCAGGCGAGGGTTTAAACTGCGGCGGGCGGGGCTTATTCGTTCTTTCGAAAGAGAAGGGTTTTTGACCACCTTCCCTTTCCGCCCTAGTAGAAATTTTGAAGTTTGAATATATAATAAACATGGCGTCTTCTCCTCCCGCACGTACGTCTGGTAGCAATCGTGCAGCAAGACTCCTTGCTGCGGCGGGACGCTCCAACGGCGGGAACGGGGGAGATCCACCGGTGCGAGCTTCAGTTTAAATTTTGTGAAACAGCATGGTCTTAGACCGACGTTTTGCGTTTGTTTTTTCCCCCCACACAGTCGGGTTATCGGGTGTGCAGGTTGTGGGCCAAGCTGGCCAAGCCGGTGCAGCAGCCGCGTTGGACCTCAATGAGGACGTCAACGAGGAGCCCGCGGGTGAAGAAGGCGGCGCGCCTGAAGAGCCTGCAGAACCGCCGGTGAGTTTTCTGCGTTTCCTGAAACCGTTTGCATATCTTGAACCTAATTTATGTCACACGTTCCGCCGTCAGAGGTTGCTTAAAAAGAGACGTGCGTACAACAAGCGTGTTCCACTTGTGTTGGTGTCTGCATGGTGGTCAGCTCGGGAGGGTACTGCTTCGACCGGCCGGTAAGGTTACATGACAAATGGTTGTTTTTCTTTTCCCCGATGATGTGCCGGTGGGTCGCTCGGGAGCGGCGTGCGCGTGGCCTGATTCAAGGCTCGCTGCGCGCCCCCTGTACCCGTGGCTACATTGCATTTTCGGTCGGGGTAGGTGAGGATCCCAGCCGGTGGGTTAGGAGAGGCGTGCGCGTGTCCTTGTTATTCAAGGCTCGAGGCGCGCCCCCGGACCCGTGGCTCGGTTGAAACGGGGTGTGGTAGCTGGAATTTTTGAGGTTGTTTCGGGTTGGTGCGGCAGACCGTGGGCGTAAATGGGTAGGGCACATTGAATACGTATGGTGCGGTGTGAGGACAACTCCTCTGACACGCGACCATATTAAGGGGGTGTGGCCGGTAGGGTGTATGTGTTTGTTTTGGGTGGGTGCGGCAGACCGTGGGCGCATGTGGGTTGGGCAAATCGTATATATATGGTGCGGTGTGAGGACAGCTCCTCTGACACGCGACCATATTAAGGGGGTGTGGCCGGTAGGATGTATGCGTTTGTTTCGGGTCGGTGCGGTGGACCGTGGGCGCATGTGGGTTGGGCACACCGAATATCTATGGTGCGGTGTGAGGACAAATCCTCCGACACGCGACCATAACAAGGGGGTGTGGCCGGTAGGATGTTGATGGGTGTGTTTGTTTTGGGTCGGTGCGGTGGACCGTGGGCGCATTTGGGTTGGGCACACCGAATATCTATGGTGCGGTGTGAGGACAGCTCCTCTGGCACGCGACCATATTAAGGGGGTGTGGCCGGTAGGATGTATGTGTTTGTTTCGGGTCGGTGCGGTGGACCGTGGGCGCATGTGGGTTGGGCACACCGAATATCTATGGTGCGGTGTGAGGACAAATCCTCTGACACGCGACCATAACAAGGGGGTGTGGCCGGTAGGATGTAGATGTGTGTGTTTGTTTTGGGTCGGTGCGGTGGACCGTGGGCGCATGTGGGTTGGGCACACCGAATATCTATGGTGCGGTGTGAGGACAAATCCTCTGACACGCGACCATAACAAGGGGGTGTGGCCGGTAGGATGTAGAAGTGTGTGTTTGTTTCGGGTCGGTGCGGTGGACCGTGGGCGCATGTGGGTTGGGCACACCGAATATCTATGGTGCGGTGTGAGGACAAATCCTCTGACACGCGACCATATTAAGGGGGTGTGGCCGGTAGCATGTATGTGTGTGTGTTTTGGGTCGGTGCGGTGGACCGTGGGCGCATGTGGGTTGGGGACACGGAATATATTTGGTGCGGTGTGAGGACAGCTCCTCTGGCACGCGACCATAATAAAATTGTGTGGCCGGTAGGATGTATGTGGCTGTTTCGGGTTGGTGCGGTGGACCGTGGGCGCATGTGGGTTGGGCACACTGAATATATATGGTGCGGTGTGAGGACAGCTCCTCTGACACGCGACCATAACAAGGGGGTGTGACCGGTAGGATGTATGTGGTTGTGTCGAGTTGGTGCGGTGGACCGTGGGCGCATGTGGGTAGGGCACACGGGATATATTTGGTGTGGTGTGAGGACAGCTCCTCTGACACGCGACCATATTCAGGGGGTGTGGCCGGTAGGAGTTATGTGGTTGTTTCGGGCCGGTACGGCGGACCGTGGGCGCATGTGGGTTGTGGCGTGTCGTATGTGTGTAACATCATTAAATATAATACTAGGTCTGATAGAGGAGGGCGGTTGCTGCACCTTTTGCAAGACCAAGAAACGCAAAACCCGCAGCCGTAACAACAAGTCCAAGCGTCTTAAGAAAAAACTAGTGAAGTTGGAAAGGGCACATAGTGCACTTGAAGCTTCTGTCGAGGAGAAGAAACCCCTTCCACAAGCACCGCTTCCCATATTCGTGGGTGGTTGCTCGGAGTACTACTCCCAGCTCACGTCCGTGAACAGTCGTCACCCACGCACAACCGCCTGGCGTTACGGCCCGGATGTCGCGCGCACTCTGGCGCAGAACTGCAACTTGGGTGAAGTCTCCTACAATATGGTCACGTTCTCAAATCCTTTAGGTCCGGCGAAAAAGTGCGACGGCGGTTTCGCGTCAACCAGAGTCGGTTGCACCCTCAACGGCACAGTTCCTTTGGTGTACAAAGAGTTCAGTCTAAAGCACTGGCCAAGCGCGTCAACCCGCTTTTCCGAGTTTGCTCGGGAACTATACATGACGACCCTCGCCGCGAATTCAGCTCCGCAGTACGTGTCGCCCATACTCCACTTCGGTTTGCGGCAGCTTGGCGAACGAGAACGTCCCGCATGTGCACCGTTCTTACTTTCCATGGACCACGGCATCTCCCTGGACGCCTTCCTGGCACAACCGCCCGTGGCTGTCACCATGACCTTCAAGAGAGACCTGTGCGCCAGAATCTTGACAGGCTTTGCTGCGCTGCATAAAGCCGGTATCTCCCACGGGGACGTCCGGGCAACAAACATGGTGCTTTCCCCGACGAGGCCCGACAGCTTGGTCATCATCGACTTCGGGCTATCAAGGCGGCAGCATAGGGAAGGGCTGCCTGAAGACCACTACCGAAGGCACCGATGGACCTCCGGAACGCCTGACGATGCACATCACAAGCCTGGATCCGTGTATGCGCCGGAGTACAGTAATGGAGGACCGACACCTGCAACCGACATGTGGGCGATTGCCCCGATCCTCGTGCGCATCTTGATTCGAGATTCACGTGACGCCCTTAAGAGAGTTAATGATGATGCCACCAGCGCGACTGTGCATGACATCCTGGGGAAGCGGTCGAGCAATACCTATGTCAGCCGTGCAATCTGGAACCCAGTTATGGACTGCGTGCACCGCGAGCCCGCGAAACGGCCATCCGCCGCTAGCCTTGCCCGTCTTTTTGTGGCCTCCGAGGCGGCTACCGATGGCAAGTTAGTGATGTCTGGGAAATCAATAAGCGCCATTGGATGCTAACTTAAGAGGTAGGTTCGTCGCCGATGTCCTCGTATAGGGTATTGGATGATGTTCATATGTTCCCGCCTGATGCCTGCATTGCGGCTGCAAAGCTGCCTTCCTGGCATGCGATAAATCACAGCGATCCAGCCAGTTGGATGGAGATGGTTGGTTTTTTTACTTCTGAAAACCTACGTACCATGCCTTTTGCCGCAGGTAACATCCACACCTCGTCACGCGTATTGCAGCCAGGTTGGCTTGGAGCGGTGGTCTCTATTGAAAATCTGGACGCTTGAGCAACGCCGTCTTGTTGGTGGGTTATGGCCTGAGAGCTCGGCGGACTCCTTTGCGTTGCACGCGCAAAGCTTGCTGCTGGACGTCTTTGGTGATCAACATCTTCATCACGCTATATTCGTGAAGGCCGGGGAGTGTCCGCTGACCCCCTCCGCCAACTTTTTCGAGTTTGCAGGGTGGCCGCGGAGCGGCTGGTCTGTGCCCCAATTGGGACATCCCTACGGCCTACGGGGCCTGCTGCGACTTCGTGTATATGCCACGCCCCTCGACGGCAGCGGTTGCCATGGTTGGTGGGGGGAGGTTGTGCTTGTTCACGGTCCGTGGGGTCACCCTCGGTTACACTTCACCAACGTCTTCCAATCGTTTTTTGGGACGCAGCTTCACCGAGACCTTACAGATGCCCCCTCCATTTCAGAAGACTCCCCTCTCCTTCCTGTCAGCCGTCTCTTGACCTACGCGGAGCTTGGCGTTCAAGTGGATGCAGTGAACGCCAAGTGTGCGGCGTTCTCAGCTTGGCGTGCCACCGCACTTCGGATTGGCCGATGCTCATTGTGCAAGACCAGGCTGCCTCGTGGAACCAGGAGGCGGTGCCCATGCCGGCAAGTACGCTATTGCGACATAGTCTGTCAGCGTGCGCATTGGAGAGCGCCGTTTGGGCATAGGATGGAGTGCACGGCCCGCAAACCGCCGGCACCGTGGAGGTGGACCATTGAGGATCATCTAGCTTTTATGACAACATGGAATAGTGATAGTGTTAATAACGAGGCAACAGCTCATTGGCAACAGCTAATAACACTCTTGAATAGTGAGGGAGAACAAGATATGTAATACAATTTCTATACACTTTTTATGTGTAAAGCCAAAATGAGCTTCTTTGGGAATTGGTGTATTGTTTGTACTCGCGAAATACGGTGCAGTGCTTTGATCGTGATGCTTTCCGTGATTGATACTTGTATTGCAACGCACCTGTCCTGCCTGTTGGTCACGGATGCCTGCACTGTGCACGTGAACACCGTGAACCTCCCTGGTCATGACTGCTTGCGTATTTTTGTAGGGGCGCTGTCTCCGAACATGGCATATTGTACGCGTCCCTGGCGATGGCAAGTGTTTCATTTGGTCTCTGGCTGCGGCAACTAGCGGCAAGTACCGTGCGCAGGCCTTGCAGGGAACAGTGGCCAAGATGGCCAACTCTGTGGGTTGGTGTTCAACCCAGGCGGGCATTACTCCTCAACAAAAATTATTTGTGTGACGAACACCGGTGTCACTGGGGTTATTTGGTGAACTACACCCTGACGGTTTATGCGGCACGAGTTCACAGCACGGTTCTAGTGTTGAGACTTTCGCGCGGCGGGACTCATGTAGACCTATTTAGGCGAAGGGGTAGTCCGTGCTGCCTGTATAGGCTTGACGATTTGCAAGGGTACGGCATTGTCGTTGAGTGGATTCCGCCCGTGCCCGCCGGTACACTTGTAGACCTCACGTGAGCGCGCACCACTTGTCCGTTAATTGCTCCAATTATTAACGGTACATTATGGAGGCACCTAAAACTTCCAGATGAGTAATACTTTTGGCATTAAAGTGTATTGAAAATCGAATGTGCGGTGTTTTAGGTTGCAGGCACGTTAACCGGTCTGGGTCACGAGCCGCTGCGATCCGCGTGTGCGAATGCGTACATGACGCTTGACTCTTGGGTGGACATGACTGAATTTTTGCGGTACCGATGTCGGGCGTTCTGCTATGTCCGCCGCATGCGTCAAAATGTGGAGGGAGCCGAATCGTACTCCTTTGAGTTCAAGTTTCACGGGCATTGCCTGTACGGCCTGGATGCATCATGGGGCTCGCTGTTGGAGGGTGCACGTCCCCAAGGGAATGCAGAGATGTTTCTCCTGGATGTGCCGGAAACTGCACAAAGGCAATGGGAGCCCGAAAGCGATGCATGTGCGATGTTCGGTTCGCTAAAGTGCCCGGAACTGCGCTATGATCCACGACCGTTTTCTTCGCGTGCCCTTTTCTTGGCGCTGGTGGTTACCGCCGTGCGAACCATGTTCCACCGTGTCGTCCAATGGCGGGTGGAGTCGCTCCAATCAGGCAATGTTGTCGTGGAAGGTCAGTTGCGTCGCGGATGGTGGAGGAAAAGCTGGGTGACCACTGGCCGGCCGGGCGAGACGTGGATGGCGTTCGTGTATGTGCAAGACAAGTATGCTGCAACAGGGGATCCTGCGCGTGGAGATATCATGGTGGAGGCATGGTGTCCTGAGAATCCCATCGAACCTCTCATAAAATGCACTGGATACAATGTATCACAGTTCGCGCCGGAGTGCATATTTCGGCAGATGCGTACCACTAAAAAAAATCCCAAATACGGCAGACCTGACTATGCCAATCGTGTGGTATGCATACGTGCAGCGGAAGGTATCTACGCTTCATCTTTTCAAAACCGCGGGCAAAGCGAATCCACCAGTTTTCCGCGCCAGTGCTCCCACGGCCACGAGTGTTGGAGAACAATAATCTACATCCATGCGCACTTTGCGGAATACTGTCAACCGATTCCCCCGAGATCCCTGCCGAAGAGACAAGAGCCTTGTTCCGTATGTCGCCGTGTCCTGATTGGGAAAGGCGTCCGTCAATGCGGAGGGTGCCTTTTGCGTGTGTACTGTTCACCTGAGTGTCAGCGCGGAGACTGGCAGCGGACACACCGACACGAATGCAAGGCCATCGCTGTGTCGGAATGGAGGAATATGGCGGGGCTATGGGAATATGGCGGTTATGTGTTCAAGACTTTGAGCGTACGCTGCGCTGCCCGTATGATCACGCGGGGGTATATTGGGCCGTTTTTTGCATCAGATACCCGAGCTTCGCGACCTCGTGTCAGCAGTGGGACAATGTGAACTGTGAACCCCGATAGTGGCTAAGATAGTGGTGGTCTGCGGTGAACTCATCTAAGCGGTGTACCAATGCCCAAAATAAGCAGTCTGCATGGATAGTAGCGAGTGCGCTAGGGAAGGGCGTGGCGCAGCCCCCTAGATGTAAGCAACTTTTAAAATAAATTTTAGAACGTCTTGTTGAATGAGCGTATGTCGTCTCTCAGGTGGTGCTATGCGCGTACAGGGCACACTGAATATGTATGGTGCGGTGTGAGGACAGCTCCTCCGACACGCGACCATAATAAGGGGGTGTGGCCGGTAGGATGTAAGAGGCTGTTTCGGGTCGGTGCGGTGGACCGTGGGCGCATGTGGGTTGGGCACACGCAATGTATATGGTGCGGTGCGAGGACACCTATTCTGACACGCGACCATAATAAGGGGGTG
>LGRX02004813.1:0-71912 GCA_001247695.2 Cymbomonas tetramitiformis
CTCCGAGGTGAGGCGTTTGGCGACAGAGGTGGACCGGAAGTCCGTCGATGGCGTGTGGGACCCATGGGCAGGTACTGGGGTCATCAGTGAGGTGATGGTGGAGCAATGGCCGCAGTTGAGATTTATGAATAATGACTGGAACTCTCAGTTGGGTTGGTCCGAGGCGCATGACGCACTTCAGCCAGGTAACTATCGCATATGGAAGGAGAAGTATGGCGTCTGTGACGCAGTGGTGACTTCACCTTGGTTTGCAGCGCTGGATATCGCGTTTCCATTGGCAGTGATGGCCAGTCGTGTGGTGGCATGTGTCCACGTTCCATCTTACTACTTGACAGACATGACCGAGAGCAGGGCTGCGTACTTCAGACGATTGAGTCAGACGGGACGCTTGCATGTGATTGGGCATCTGGAACATGGACCTATTGGCCGCAGGTGTATGTGGGTCCTGGTGTTCAAGAATCCGCTGGTCAGAGCCAGGATGTTACAGGGTGGAGAAGGTGAAGGCATTGGTATGTTCACTTTCAGTTTGGGCAAGTTCATGGCAGATGGTGATACGACCCAATATGCTGAACAAGCCCATATTTGAGTCTGTGCTACTGCACGCAGCAGCTACAGATGGGGGATGTTGGAAATCTGGGCTTGCATGTAAGAGTTCAGCGTTCGATCTCAGGGTATCAGAATTTTAAAAATTTTGTAGCTCTACGATCTTGTGCTGTGTTGAGAATTGCTCGAACAGTTACCGGCACCAGTGAATGTTAATGACGAACTTATGACCAGCCGCGAGTGTTAAGTTTGCTCGATTCCGAGAATGTTCGTACCATCATATGCACGCGTTTGCGACAGCTGTAACAAACGCCGGCTTCTCATGGTACCGCGCCGGGTTTGTTCAGCTGGTGACACGCATGACAGTGGTGACAGCATGACAGGCTTTGCGAAGATGACCATCTGTGAGATGCAGACTTGTCAGAGAAGATATGGTCACTATCGAATGACCAGGGAATGATAAGATGAAGATGGCAGTGACTCCTTTGCCGCCGACGTGTCAGTCAGAATGCGGTAAACGGTAACATTGTCAGAGCTGGCATGGAATAATGACTTTCCATTGGCCGGATGAAGATTTAAGGGCTAGAACCCGTTACAGTTTTGGGAAATGTGACAGAGCATTGAGATATAAGTAGACTCTGACCGGAGGTCAGGCTAGTGGACTCATTATTGTTTTGCTTCGCAAGTACTAGGTGGCTGCTCGCGTGCCAGTGCTAGAGTGCTAAGACAGTTCTGCTCACAGCTTTTGTACACAATAATTCGTATTTTGTGGTTATAATATCAATTTTGACGGATATATTTTACTGCTATTTTCATACTTTTTCATGTTGGAAATCTGGGCTTGCATGTAAGAGCTTAGCATTCGATCTCAGAATATCAGAATTTTAAAAAACTTTGTAGCTCTACGATCTTGTGCTGTGTTGAGAATTGCTTGAACAGTTACCGGCACCAGTGAATGTTAATGACGAACTTATGACCAGCCGCGAGTGTTAAGTTTGCTCGATTCCGAGAATGTTCGTACCATCATATGCACGCGTTTGCGACAACCCCCCCTCAATTTCAGTCAGGCAGACACCAGGAGGGTAGCTGGAGCCCTCCCCATCATCATCGGAGTCACGGACATCAACAGGCTCAGGGTCAATGTCAAACCAGTCAGGGTGGGCAGTGTTGAATGTTTTAAAAGAACTGCCAGCAGGAGCCATCGGGCCGAGAGACAGAGAGGCAGACGGCGGCACAAAGGTGGCACGGTTGACTTCATGCAAGTCAACCGGCTCACCATGCACAGGCGCAGAGGCCTTCGGCAGCAGCTGCTTGTCAGTGGTCGGCTCAGCAACACCACCAGCAAGCGGACCGCTGACCGCAGCAAATGCAACACGGCCAATAGAGAGATGCTCAGCAGGTGCAGACTCAGCAGAGGCAGCAACATCCTTGAACTGCTGCAGAGCCGTAGGCTCTGGAGCAAAGGAGTGTGCAGACAGTTCACAGATTTCAGGCTGCCCCACGAGAGCACACAAGTGCTCCATGGACCCTTCATCCCCAGCGTCATAATACCGCTGAAAACGAAG
This sequence comes from Cymbomonas tetramitiformis, assembly GCA_001247695.2. Classification (NCBI taxonomy): domain Eukaryota; kingdom Viridiplantae; phylum Chlorophyta; class Pyramimonadophyceae; order Pyramimonadales; family Pyramimonadaceae; genus Cymbomonas; species Cymbomonas tetramitiformis. Next base: position 2,109 of record LGRX02004813.1, read on the forward strand.
GGCAAGCACGTCGGAGTCATAAGACTCGACGGCTTGGCAGTAGGATGCCGAGATGGACAACGGGTGAGTGTCCTTGTGAGGACACTCACTGAGCCAATGCTTTGACCCAACGGCGCGGCACTTCTCGTGCCTGCACGTTGGGACAAAGGTGCCAGACCGCTTGTCAAAAGCCACCTCCTTACACTAGAACAAGGTTTTTGCTTAAGTTTGCTTAAGTTTGCTTAAGTTTGCTTAAGTTTGCTTAAGTTTTCTTAAGTTTGCTTAAGTTTGCTTAAGTTTGCTTAAGTCGGTATAAATCGGTAGAATTATACACCCGATGACATAGGAATGTCACCAAGCCCGCTTCAGGATGCCCCAGGGTTCACGCGAGAGTCCCAGAATGACTGGCGCGATGCGATGCCAGGAGATATGACTCGAAGAGGCTGGGTTTGTAAGAGGCCAAAGAAGGGAAAAGCCAAATGAAGAAATTATAATTTGGGTGGCGTGGGGCTCAAAGTAATTATACACGAGATATGATAGTCAGATAGCAGATAGATGTCATTCCCGACGACGAGAGCTCGCGCTCTAGGCAAGGAAGAGAAATTATATTCGAGGCGACATGGAGGGTGCGACGATGCGCCAATCAGAAACTGGGATCCATCCGTGAAGATTCAAAATTTCACTTCGGAGTTTTGGTTGAGCAGCACACGCACCGCAAGTCAAAGTCAAGCTTCTCTTTACCATTAAAGTGTTTTCTTTTGTTGCACAGACCTTTCGCTGGCACTAAAACGGGGTTTCTGACAACATATCCGACTTGACGAGCTTGTTTGTCGCGGAAAATTACACCGAATTCGTCCATCATTTATCTTCTTTGGATAATTTCTCCGAAAACTGCGACTTTGCTTTTCAACCCTATGATTTGTCGATAGAATTTTGCAGCCGTAGCAGTTCTGGTGATACTAGCTCAATTAGAGCGCCAAACCTTGGTTTGGGGGTCTCGGTTAAAGTCCGAGGTGTCACATAATTGTGGTACGCTTCTCATTCACCTCTCGTTCACTCTCATTTCCACACTTTTCACTGACGGACAGACCTTTCGCTGGCGGCGAAACGGCTTTCCGGACGACATTTTTGACCTGGCAGGTGTTTTCCTCGCGGAAAACCACCCTACTTTGATCATGTCTTGACCTGTTTGTGACATTTTCCCCGAAAGATGCAAAAATCCCTCATGACCCTAAGTTGTAGAGGAAAAATTCTGCAGCCGTAGCAGTTCTGGTGACACTAGCTCAATTAGAGCGCCAAACCTTGGTTTGGAGGTCTCGGTTAAAGTCCGAGGTGTCACATAATTGTGGTACGCTTCTCATTCACCTTTCGTTCACTCTCATTTCCACACTTTTCACTGACGGACAGACCTTTCGCTGGCGGCGAAACGGCTTTCCGGACGACATTTTTGACCTGACAGGTGTTTTCCTCGCGGAAAACCACTCTAATTTGATCATGTCTTGACCTGTTTGTGACATTTTCCCCGAAAGATGCAAAAATCCCTCATGACCCTAAGTTGTAGAAGACAAATTCTGCAGCCACGCCAGAATTGGTGACACTAGCTCAATTAGAGCGCCAAACCTTGGTTTGGAGGTCTCGGTTAAAGTCCGAGGTGTCACATAGCTATGGTAAGCCTTCGTTCTTTGTATTTCTTTGTACTTCTTTGTATTTCTTTTGCATGGCATCAAGAGAGAGAGAGAGAAAAGACTTTGAGGCACTAGCTCAACAAGAGCGCCGAGCCTTTTGGCTTGGAGATCTCGGTTTGATTCCGAGGTGCCCGATACTATTCATTCTTCATATTTATTAGCTTTCACCTTGTGCTTGGGAACGATTTTTTGTTGTAACATTTTGCGTGGCCTTGACTAAAACTTCAAGCAAGTTGAATCGTGGCACTAGTTCAACCGACAAGAGCGTCAAGCCTTTTGACTTGGAGATCTCGGTGTTGACTCCGAGGTGCCACACAAACGAAGAAGTTAATTGTCATCATACTAGTTATTCTTCATCTCTATTAGCCTGAACCTTGTGCTTGGTAAAAACTTCTTATTATAACATATCGCATGGCCTTGATTGAACTTGCAAGCAATTTAAATCGTGGTACTAGCTCAACAAGAGCCCAAGCGCGGAGCCCATTGAGGGCGAAGCACCGAAGCTTGGAGATCTCGGTCAAAATCCGAGGTGCCATACCAGGGACAAGGTGCCGGTGGGTCGGGAGCGGCGTGCGCGTGTCCTGATTCAAGGCTCGAGGCGCGCCCCCCTGTACCCGTGGCTAATTGTTTAGCATGTCTTTTTCGTTTGGGGTGGAAGTGGATTATAGCCGGTGGGTTAGGTGTGGCGTGCGCGTGTCCTTGTGATTCAAGGCTCGAGGCGCGCCCCCGGACCCGTGGCTCCACTTGTAGATATGTATTGGTTTGGTATGGGGTGATAGTAAAACATATGTATACATCTATCCATTTATGTATTGCGTGTATGTCCGTTACACCGGGAGAAACGATCGATGCAAAGGTGTGGCGGACCGAGCGTAGGCGCATATGGGTTGGGCCCCTTGAATATGTTTGGTGCGGTGTGAGGACAACTCCTCTGACACGCGACCAGAAGAAGGGGATGTGGCCTGTAGGCTTTATGTGGTTGTTTTGGGTCGGTGGGGCAGACCGTGGGCGCATGTGGGTAGGGCACACTGAATATATATATGGTGCGGTGTGAGGACAACTCCTCTAACACGCGACCGGAACGAAGGGGGTGTGCCTTGTAGGATCTATGCAGTTGTTTTGGGTTGGTGCGGCAGACCGTGGGCGTAAATGGGTAGGGCACATTGAATATGTATGGTGCGGTATGAGGACAACTCCTCTGACACGCGACCGGAACGAGGGGGTGTGCCCTGTAGGATCTATGCGGTTGTTTTGGGTTGGTGCGGCAGACCGTGGGCGTAAATGGGTAGGGCACATTGAATATGTATGGTGCGGTGTGAGGACAACTCCTCTAACACGCGACCGGAACGAGGGGGTGTGCCCTATAGGGTGTATGCGGTTGTTTGGGGTTGGTGCGGCAGACCGTGGGCGTAAGTGGGTAGGACACACTGAATATGTATGGTGCGGTGTGAGGACAACTCCTCAGACACGCGACCAGAAGAAGGGGGTGTGGCCAACACTGTGTATGTGGTTGTTTTGGGTTGGTGTGGCACACCACGCGTGGGCACATGTGGGTTGGGCACACTGAATATGTATGGTGCGGTGTGAGGACAACTCCTCTAACACGCGACCGGAACGAGGGGGTGTGCCCTGTAGGGTGTATGCGGTTGTTTCGGGTTGGTGCGGCAGACCGTGGGCGTAAGTGGGTAGGACACACTGAATATGTATGGTGCGGTGTGAGGACAACTCCTCTGACACGCGACCAAAAGAAGGGGGTGTGGCCAACACTATGTATGTGGTTGTTTGGGGTTGGTGTGGCACACCACGCGTGGGCACATGTGGGTTGGGCACACGGAATATGTATGGTGCGGTGTGAGGACAGCTCCTCCGACACGCGACCGGAACGAGGGGGTGTGGCCTGTAGGATGTATGCGGTTGTTTTGGGTTGGTGCGGCAGACCGTGGGCGTAAGTGGGTAGGGCACACTGAATATGCATGGTGCGGTGTGAGGACAGCTCCTCTGACACGCGACCGGAACGAGGGGGTGTGCCCTGTAGGATGTATGCGGTTGTTTCGGGTTGGTGCGGCAGACCGTGGGCGCATGTGGATTGGGCCCCTTGAAAATGTTTGGTGCAGTGTGAGGACAGCTCCTCTAACACGCGACCATAAGGGGGTGTGCCCTGTAGGATGTATGCGGTTGTTTTGGGTTGGTGCGGCAAAGTAGACCGTGGGCGCGTGTGGGTTGGGCCCCTTGAAAATGTTTGGTGCGGTGTGAGGACAGCTCCTCTGACACGCGACCATAAGGGGGTGTGGCCTGTAGGATGTATGTGGTTGTTTTGGGTTGGTGCGGCATACCGTGGGCGCATGTGTGTTGGGCACACTGGATATATATGGTGCGATGTGAGGACAGCTCCTCTGACACGCGACCATATGGGGGTGTGGCCAGCAGTATGCATGTGTTTGTTTTGGGTTGGTGTGGCACACCACGCGTGGGCGTATGTGGGTTGGGTCCCTTGAATATAGGACAAATATCATGAAAGCTAATCTGGCACTGAATATTTCGATACAGTTGAACACTTGTAACCTTTAGCCGATACCCACGCAGGTCAGAACGGAGTCGCGAATTGTCACCAACAAGCTGCGTGTTGTGCCCGCCACACGATTTGGGATGAACACATGAACGACTGGGCGTGCGTGAGCTCGGTCAAGCAATTGCGACCATGGAAGGTGAACCCCTTGCTCCCCCACAAGTCCACAAGCACGGCCCTTGACAGCTTTGTCGTGATGGGCAGTGAAGTGAAGGGTGCTCCGGGGTCACACGTCTCACCCCGTGCCCCCGACACGGCCCGTGACAACTTTGTCGTGGGCAGTGATCTGAACGGGTTTTCGCGTGTGCAGGTTGTAGGCCAAGCTGGTCAAGCCGGTGCTGCAGCAGCCGAGTTGGACCTCAATGAGGACTCCGATGAGGAGCCCGCGGGGGAAGAAGACGGCGCGCCTGAAGAGCCTGCGGAACCCCCGGTGAGTTTTCTGTGATGCCTGAAACCGATTGCCTATCTTAAACCTAATTTATGTAATACGTTCCGCCGTCAGAGGTTGCTTAAAAAGAGACGTGCGTACAAGCGTGTTCCACTTGTGTTGGTTTCTGGATGGTGTTCAGCTCGGGAGGGTACTGCTTCGACCGGCCGGCAAGGTTACATGACGGAAGGTTGTATTTCTTTTCCCCGACGATGTGCCGGTGGGTCGGGAGCGGCGTGCGCATGGCCTATTTCAAGGCTCGTTGCGCGCCCCCTGTACCCGTGGCTACTCGTCTTCAAGGCATCTTCTTTTGGGGTAGTTGTGGATTACAGCCGGTGGGTTAGGAGAGGCGTGCGCGTGTCCTTGTGATTCAAGGCTCGAGGCGCGCCCCCGGACCCGTGGCTCCACTTGTAGATATGTATTGGTTTGGTACGTCTTGATAGTAAAACATAACAAGACGTATATTGTTTCGGATCGGTGCGGCAGACCGTGGGCGCATGTAGGTTGGGCACACTGAATATGTATGGTGTGGTGTGAGGACAGCTCCTCTGACACGCGACCATATTGGGGTGTGGCCGGTAGGATGTATGTGGTTGTTTCGGGTTGGTGCGGCGGAACGTGGGCGCATGTGGGTAGGACACACCGAATATGTATGGGCGGTGTGAGGACAGCTCCTCTGACATGCGACCATATATATGGGGGATGTGGCCTATAGGATGTATGTGGTTGTTTCGGGTTGGTGCGGCGGAACGTGGGCGCATGTGGGCAGGGCGCACTGAATATATATGGTGCGGTGTGAGGACAACTCCTCTGACACGCGACCATATGGGGGTGTGGCCGGTAGGATGTATGTGGTTGTTGCGGGTTGGTGCGGCGGAACGTGGGCGCATGCGGGTTGGGCACGGTTTTCTTTAAGGTGAGTGATTACTGTATGGTGGAAGGGGGGCGGGGACGTGAGTATGGTATCTTGTGGCGGGTATCTTGTATCCATCACAACCCTCGATCACCACCCGTGAAAGCTTTGTCATGGGCAGTGATCTGAGGGGTGCTTTGGGGTCACCCGCCTCACCCTATGCCCCCCAACACGGCCCACAATCACTGCCCGTGACGACTCTGTCGTGGGCATTGATCTGAGGGGTGCTTGGGGGTTACCCGCCTCACCTCTTGCCCCCCCACACGGCCCACAATCACCGCCCGTAACAGCTTAGTCCGGTTTGTCGTGGGCAATGATTTGAGGGGTGCTTGGGGGTCACCCGCCTCACCTTATGCTCCCCCACATGGCCCACAATCACTAGTCGTGACGGCTTTGTCATGGGCAGTGATCTGAGGGGTGCTTGGGGGTCACATGCCTCACCTTATGCCCCTCCCACACGGCCCACAATCACTGCCCGTGACACATGTGTCGTGGGCAGTGATCTGAGGGGTGCTCGGAGGTCACACGTCTCACCTTATGCCCCCCGACACGACCCACAATCACTGACCGTGACGGCCGTGCCGTGGGCAGTGATCTGAGGGGTGCTTGGGGGTCACACGCCTCACCGTATGCCCCCCAACACGGCCCACCGTCACTGCCGGTGACAATTGTGTCATGGGCAGTGATTTGAGGAGTGCTTGGGGGTCACACGCCTCACCTAATGCTCCCCCACACGGCCCACAATCACCGCCTGTGATAACTATGTTATGGGCAGTGATCTGAGGGGTGCTTGGGGGTCACACGCCTCACCGTATGCCCCCCCACACGGCCCACAATCACCGCCTGTGATAACTATGTTATGGGCAGTGATCTGAGGGGTGCTTTGGGGTCACCCGCCTCACCCTATGCCCCCCAACACGGCCCACAATCACTGCCCGTGACGACTCTGTCGTGGGCATTGATCTGAGGGGTGCTTGGGGGTTACCCGCCTCACCTCTTGCCCCCCCACACGGCCCACAATCACCGCCCGTAACAGCTTAGTCCGGTTTGTCGTGGGCAATGATTTGAGGGGTGCTTGGGGGTCACCCGCCTCACCTTATGCTCCCCCACATGGCCCACAATCACTAGTCGTGACGGCTTTGTCATGGGCAGTGATCTGAGGGGTGCTTGGGGGTCACATGCCTCACCTTATGCCCCTCCCACACGGCCCACAATCACTGCCCGTGACACATGTGTCGTGGGCAGTGATCTGAGGGGTGCTCGGAGGTCACACGTCTCACCTTATGCCCCCCGACACGACCCACAATCACTGACCGTGACGGCCGTGCCGTGGGCAGTGATCTGAGGGGTGCTTGGGGGTCACACGCCTCACCGTATGCCCCCCAACACGGCCCACCGTCACTGCCGGTGACAATTGTGTCATGGGCAGTGATTTGAGGAGTGCTTGGGGGTCACACGCCTCACCTAATGCTCCCCCACACGGCCCACAATCACCGCCTGTGATAACTATGTTATGGGCAGTGATCTGAGGGGTGCTTGGGGGTCACACGCCTCACCGTATGCCCCCCCACACGGCCCACAATCACCGCCTGTGATAACTATGTTATGGGCAGTGATCTGAGGGGTGCTTTGGGGTCACCCGCCTCACCTTATGCCCCCCGACACGGCCCGCAGTCACTGCCCGTGACAGTTATGTCATGGGTAGTGATCTGAGGGGTGCTTGGGGGCCATACGCCTCACCGTATGCCCCCCAACACGGCCCGCAGTCATTGCCCGTGACAGGTGTGTCGTGGGCAGTGATTTGAGGGGTGCATGGGGGTCACACGTCTCACCGTATGCCCCCCGACACGGCCCACAGTCACTGCCCGGGACGGTTGTGCCATGGGCAGTGATTTGAGGAGTGCTTGGGGGTCGCATGCCTCACCTTATGCTCCCCCACACGGCCCACAATCACTGCCTGTGACACCTGTGTCATGGGCAGTGATCTGAGAAGTGCTTGGGGGTCACATGTCTCACCTCATGCCCCCCCCACACGGCCCACAATCACTGCCCGTGACACATGTGTCATGGGCAGTGATTTGAGGGGTGCTTGGGGGTCACCCGCCTCACCGTATGCCCCCCAACACGGCCCACATTCACTGCCTGTGACAAGTGTGTCATAATGGGCAGTGATTTGAGGGGTGCTTGGGGGTCACACGCCTCACCTTATGCTCCCCCACACGGCCCACAATCACCGCCTGTGATAACTATGTTATGGGCAGTGATCTGAGGGGTGCTTGTGGGTCATACGCCTCACCTTATGCCCCCCGACACTGCCCACAATCACTGCCCGTGACAGCTATGTCATGGGCAGTGATCTGATGGGTGCTTGGGGGATACACGCCTCACCTTATGCCACCCAACACGGCTCACAATCACTGCCCGTGACAGCTATGTCATGGGCAGTGATGTGAGGGGTGCTTGGGGGATACACGCCTCACCTTATGCCCCTCAACACGGCCCACCGTCACTGCCCGTGACAATTGTGTCATGGGTAGTGATTTGAGGGGTGATCGGGGGTCATACGCCTCACCTTATGCTCCCCCACACGGCCCACAATCACCGCCTGTGATAACTATGTTATGGGCAGTGATCTGATGGGTGCTTGGGGGTCACCCGCCTCACCTTACTTATGCCCCCCGACACGGCCCACAGTCACTGCCCGTGACAGTTACGTCATGGGCAGTGATCTGAGGGGTGCTTGTGGGCCATACGCCTCACCATATGCCCCCCAACGCGGCCCACAGTCACTGCCCGTGACAGGTGTGTCGTGGGCAGTGATTTGAGGGGTGCATGGGGGTCACACGTCTCACTGTATGCCCCCCGACACAGCCCACAGTCACTGCCCGGGACGGTTGTGTCATGGGCAGTGATTTGAGGAGTGCTTGGGGGTCGCATGCCTCACCTAATGCTCCCCCACACGGCCCACAATCACCGCCAGTGATAGCTATGTCATGGGCAGTGATATGAGGGGTGCTTGGGGGTCACACGCCTCACCTCATGCCCCCCCACACGGCCCACAATCACCGCCCGTAACAGCTTAGTCCGGTTTGTCATGGGCAGTGATCTGAGGGGTGCTTGGGGGTCACACGCCTCACCTTATGCCCCCCGACACGGTCCACAGTCACTGCCTGTGACAGCTATGTCATGGGCAGTGATCTGAGGGGTGCTTGGGGGTCACACGCCTCACCTTATGCCCCCCAACACGGCCCACAGTCACTGCCCATGACAGCTTTTTCGTGGGCAGTCATTTGAGGGGTGCTTGAGGGTCACATGATTGTGCGCTTACTAATTGCTTGCTTGACTTGTTTGCAGGAGATGGATGCAGGACATGTAGCAGCTTTCGAAGACTGTATGGTTGCTTAGCTTGCTAATCTTATCCGTTGCTTGTTAGGTGATCGTGCGTGTGGCAGGCTGCATGCACATTAGTTTGGATACGCTGTTCATTGTTAGTTTGAGCCAATCGCATTACGACGTATGTATGTATGTTTACACTTGGTCATATGGTAGGGGGATGTGACATCCGTCATTTTTCTCTTAAGTGTGATAGGGTGGGTGTGTGGCCATCGGTCATTTTGCTTAAGTGTGATAGGGTGGGGTGTGTGTCATCGGTCATTTGTCTTAAGTGTGATAGGTGGGGTGGGTGTCATCAGGTCATTTGTCTTAAGTGTCATAGGGTGGGGTGTGTGACATCGGTCATTTTGCTTAAGTGTCATGGTGGTGGGTGGAGACTGGTCATTTTGCTTATGTCATAGGGTGGGGGTGGGTGTCATCGGTCATTTTGCTTAAGTGTGATAGGGTGGGGTGTGTGACATCGGTCATTTTGCTTAAGTGTCATAGGGTGGGGTGGGTGTCATCGGTCATTTTGGCTTAAGTGTCATAGGGTGGGGGTGTGTGTCATCGGTCATTTTGCTTAAGTGTCATAGGGTGGGGTGGGTGTCATCGGTCATTTGTCTTAAGTGTGATAGGGCGGGGTGTGTGTCATCGGTCATTTTTCTTAAGTGTCATAGGGTGGGGTGTGTGTCATCGGTCATTTTCTTAAGTGTCATTGGGTGTCATTTTTCTTTAAATATCCAGCATCTAGCTTTCTTACACGTGTGCATATCTCCTACATTCCAGCCAATCACGTGCTTACATTTGGATAAGATTCTTAAGTTTTCTTAAGTTATCCTTGAGCCATGTGGACAATATCCTCCTACCAAGAAGCTTCCACGTACTTACATTTTCTTAAGTTTTCTTAAGTATAATTCTTAAGTATACTGTCGGCCAATAGCTAACTGCCCCGATTTAAATATGCACAGTGTGGGTTTATATCGAAAACTTAAGAAAACTTAAGAAAAACTTAAGAAAACTTAAGAAAGTACTTGCAGAAGTGTTAGAGGCGGAATGAGCAAGTGGTTGCACTCCAGGTCGGTGGAAATTGCGCGGAGTGTGCTTCCCAGGGGGCGGCTTGGAGCCACCCCTCTTAAGGGAATCCACATCCCGCTGCAACTTGACCAACTGAGAACTGAGCCGCTCAATGGCCGAAGCCAGGCCAGTGTCAGTGGTGCAAGATGCTACAGACATGGGGCGCCCTGCAGTGCGCTTGCCCGAGAGCCGCCCGCAGCGGTACTGCTCGCGCACGCGTGCCTGCAGGGTGAGCAGAGTCACAGCCGCACGCTGGTCAGCTCGAGCAAACGAGTCAACCAGCGTGGCGTAAGCCGGCCCAGATAGAGCAGAGAGGAATTGTCTCTTAACAGCGTCTTCGGGCAGCGTCTGCAGACGCTGTGCATCCCGAAGACAACTGTTAAAAAGACGAATGCCAGAGTCAGGGTCATGCTCATCCGGGATCCTCACCTCAAGCAGCTCAGCAAAAGACTCGAATGGAGTCGAATCATCAGCAAGCATACGCACCACCTCGAGGGTGGCACGTTTGCCATCAGCAGGAACATCGGCTCCAGAAGCCTCTACCCAATTACGGGCAGGATGCTGGATGTGACACACCGACAGGACAATCTGTCACTTGTCACCTCCTAAAGTAGGCTGGGTGACCGTCACTAGTAGTCCGGGAAACTCCCGTTAGTATTTATGTGAACACCTCTTTTATCTAAGAGACTTTTACCGTTCTGATATCGAAACCCTTAACTCAGGGTTCATTTCCAGTTATCCGATATATTCACTCCGAACCATATATCCGACACAGGAGACCCTGGCGCAGTCAGCAGCAACCGCACAGAGTACAGGAGCTCATTGACAGCAGGCATGACAGGGACATCAGCAACAGTCAGCTCAAACAGGGGTGCAAATGCCTGTGACTGCAGCGTGAAAAGCTGCTTAATCTCGGAGATCAGCTGAGAAAAAATGTCCGAAGCCGACGACTCACTGCCATGAAATTTTGCCGTCTTGTCTCCCAAAACCTTAGTTGCTGCTGTCTTTGCGCATTGAACATCAAAAGAATCTTTGCGCAACCGCTGCACGAGTGTTGCAGCCGCAGCCGACTCGTCAGCCGAAGCCAAATGCGGCGTTGTGGGGGTAGCCGAGTTTAATGCCCCAACATCATCGACAATAGTTGCTAATTTACGCGCCCTAGCGCGTGTACGTGGTCTGACTGGCGTATCCATTATCAAAATGACGTTGAGATGGGGAGTGTGGGCTAGAGTTGCGGCAGTAGACAGACCAGTGGATGCAGCGGCCAACTCCTGCAGAAGTCTCAGCAATAAAAACAACATCAAACAGGTCATGAGCCGATTGGCTAAAAGTGGTTGCGACCCACAATACGCGGAATGCCCTCTCCACCGGCCAGGTGAAACGTAAAAATAGGCCATAGCGAGCGACGATACTGCTGCCGAAAAATTGCTCGAAAACTGATCTCCACTTCAAAGAGAGGCCATACCGCGAAAAGTAAACCACTGCCTAAGGGGGCGCCCACCCCATCTCTGTGTCAAAACTTAGCCAATCATGGCAACAACTAGGCGCTGTGCCATCAGAATTACCGGGAAAGTGGTGACGCGCATAACTAGCGAGAACAGGTGTTCCGCTCGGTGAAAACAGGCTAAGCACCATAAACAGTCCGGCCGAGTGCTTTTATCATGCATCTCGGAAACCCGGATAATACGAAATAATGACTGACAGTTGATGGAAGGAGTGATATTGCTAACCACTAGAGCTATGGGGTCTAGCGCTAGATGGTCTAGACGGTTGTTTCCAACCTATACAACCGTGACACCAGGGGTTCGACTCCCGGTGTCCGCTATGATATTGAGGACGCCCTAGACCCCATAGCTCTAGTGGTTAGCAATATCACTCCTTCCATCAACAGTACAATACTACTGTACTGTCATCCTAGCTACTAGCGGAGTCACGGTTCCGATCAGAGACAGGTCAGGCTAGGGGCTATCAGAGCCCATAATAATAACCCTGAACCTAAAGTCTAGCACATATGATAGATCACATCTATGGCGTCCTTAGGATCATACGTCTAAAGTGAACAAGGCACTCTATGCATCAATGTCATCTTCTTCCTCAAGGAAGCCCGCCTCACGGAGCTCAACCTCGTGTTCAACCACTGCCGATTCCTCAGTCTTGGCCAGGTGATCCCAATCAACCGCGGGGTCCAAGTCAGCCCCTTCCAGAGCAGGCAACTTGTAGGTTGGGTCATTGGGGTAGTTCTTGTAGATGTTGACGATCTCATCGAGAGCTTCAGGTGAGAGACGTGTACGTCGTAGGCCCACAATCAAACCAGCAATGCTGAAGATCCTCTCGCACTCAATCTGGGAACCAGGGATACCGAGTATGGCGCGAGCGACAGGAGCGATGAAGGGGAAGTTCTTCTCATTCAGAGACCACCAAACTAGCACACCACCAACTTTCTCGATATCCTCCAAGGAAATGCGCAGACCTCGGAACTTCTTGAGTTCCGCCACCATGTCCGGCATGAAATTTGAGCCCACGCAGAAAACGAAACGTTCGAAGATTTGAAACATGAAATAGAGCGCAACGCAGGGCGCCACATATTCTGAGTCCGAGTTGCAGGATAGTAAGTAGCCACGCAGCAGCCGTAACAATTATTTTTTCACTTGAACAACCTTGCAGCTGGCTGCTCCCGTGCGGGTTCTTCCCCTCCTGCAACCCGAACCGCTCAGAATGCCGAAGACGGCGTTGCGTGCTCTTTATGAACTAATGTGCGAACTAATGTTCGAACCACTGTGGACAACATTAGTTCGAGCCTTATATAATGTCTGATCGACTAATGTTCGATATAATGTTGTGAACCGTAGATTGAACATTATATAATGACGTCGAACTAATGTCGTTTCAGATTTGTCCTATCTAATGTCACCTACATATCAATGGTCAATATAATGTGACATTATATAATGTCACATTCAATATAATGTCATCACTGGTCTCGACCAGTTCTCTCAACCGGTTCCTTAAACTCGTGACACGCCTCTGTCGAGCTCGTGTCGTCGACCAGTTCTCATGGATTCGCATACCGAATCATATTATGTTATATAATTTTATATAAAGTTATAGAAATTTTAAAATACTAATATAAATACGACATTATCGTGAGGCGCCTGAGAACCGCATGTGTATATAAATTATATATATATATGTGTGTGTGCCATTATTTACTTCTATTATTAATTATATATTATTAATGGTGTAATACAAGGGGGGTAGGGGGGCTGAACTTTTAGGCCCTGAACTTTTTCTTCAGGGCCTGAACTTTTTCTTCAGCCCCTGAACTTTTTTTTTCAGGGCCTGTACTTTTTCTTCAGGGCCTGTACTTTTTTTTCGGGCCCTGTACTTTTTCTTCAGGCCCTAAACTTTTTCTTTAGGCCTTGAACTGTTTTTACAGGCCCTATACTTTTTCTTCAGGCCCGCCAACCACACGCGCACAGGGCTCACAATGTGTGCCTGGGCCCATAACCATAGGTGCATAAGTACAGGGCCCGGAAAAAAAGTACAGGCCCTGAAGAAAAAGTACAGGCCCTGGAAAAAAAGTTCAGGGGCTGAAGAAAAAGTTCAGGCCCTGAAGAAAAAGTTCAGGGCCTAAAAGTTCAGCCCCCCTACCCCCCTTGTATTACACCATTAGTAATATATAATTAATAATAGAAGTAAATAATGGCACACACACACACACATATATATAATTTATATACACAAGCGGTTCTCAGGCGCAGCGCAGGCGCTCTACGATAATATCGTATTTATATTAGTATTTAATATTTTTACAAGGGCAATGCTACAGACACTCGAATTTCGCAGTCTTTTTACTTATACACGATTATATAAACCTGGGCACCTCGCGTGATCGAGCCTGCCCACCATTGTCCTCACCGGCCGGTTCCGGTGGATCGTGATGACGACAACGTTCAACGTACACTTGGAACCGACAGCAGGGTCGATGATAAAGGTCAGCGTCAGCGCCCACAATTCATTCGTGCACGTTCATTCGCCTGAAAGGCGAATACCGCCGAACCGCCGAACCGCCGTGGTAATGCTTTGAGCGAGTATTTTGTGTTTACTTGGTTTCTTGTGTGTGAACTAACTGATGCGGGGTTGTGTGGAGCCTGTGCTGGTGCTTAGAGATCAGACCGCGCCTGAGATGTGGAGGGCTGTTGGCAAGTACAACCAAGTGTGGGATGAAAACCCACCCCACGTCGGGACCTAATGCATAAAACGCTTGCGCCGAGGGGTTTTCGTGTCAGAAAGGCACGAAACTTGGCACACACATCGATGTAATATACAAACCTCCAAGCGCAAGGTGGGCTGTTGAGCATGTCAGCAAGTTGACCGCCACTTGACTTAAGCGTTTTTGAGTTTGGTTTCACTAAAGTACCCAAACCCAAGACTCCGCCCGGCGGTGATGGGCGTTCCCGTGAAAGATAGCACACGAAATCTCTGATGTATGTTCACACTAGTCCTCGTGGAACATATCCTGAAGTTTCAAGGTATGCTGCTGAGTATGCTTCAAACGGTCGCATCTAGACTTAACGCGTTTTGGGTTTCAATGATGATTAATGTACCCATACCCAAGACTGCCTGGCAGGATGGGCCTTCCCGTGACAGACAACACATGAAACTTGACAGGTATGTTCACAGTAGTCCTGTGAACATTTCCTGCAAGTTTCAAGGTATGCCGTTGAGCATGCTTCACACGTCGCATCTAAACTTAACGCGTTTTGGGTTTGGGTTTCAATGATGATTAATTGCTGGACTTCGGGTTTAGGCTTAGTTATTATGGGCTCTGACTAGCCCCTAGCCTGACCCTGCTTCCGTCTCGTGTCCGTGACATCCTAGCACTGTACTGTACAGTAGTACAGTACAGTAGTACAGTCATCGTTTCACTGTCTGGGTTTCCGAGAGCATAAAGCTTCGGCCAGACACAAGTTATATGATTATCAGTTTGTCTCCTAGCGAGCTTAGCCGGACAGCGTATCTGTCTTCCTCGCAGGTTATAGGCCGCACCGGCTTTCCGGTGATTCTGATGATGGCACAGCGCCTTGCTGTTGCCATGTTCGGCTAAGTAGGACGTAGGAGGGGTTGAGCGCCCACTTGGGCGGTGGTGAATTGCTCTTACGGTATGGCCTTTTGACTTGGCAGTGATGGCGGCACGCGTTGTGCTCGCCTTCGCTGCACAGGAGATCAGTTGGTGACGGGTTATTTTTATTTTACGGAAGCATCGTCGCAGCGAGAGTTAATCTGTTTCGTGCGCCGCTGGCTCCGGCGAGGTCGTTCCACACGTGACTGATTTTGGCCGCTCTCATGGTTTTGCTTACGACCTGTGGATTTTGATCTGTCAGCTGAGACTTCTACAAACCGTCTGGCCGCTGTAAGCGTTCTTCCACCATCTCCCTGTTTAGCTCAACCTTCTCCCCTGTCTCTCCATCATGGTTACCACAACGAATAGAGTGACGCGGTCTCGCGTCCGTAGATTAGAGACGATCTTTGATGACGTTGGTGCGCAGCACGCTGCAACGCCACACACGCCGCAGCTGCCAGCTCCGACCACAGCAGCTGCGAGGGAAGTTTTCGACAAATGTAAACAGTTGGCTCGTGAGAACTTCGACAGGAAGGTTGCCAAAACCGTTGCCACTAAGATTCTAGGCGACAAATCGGAGCGCTTTGCGGGAACAGAGGCAGACGCTGTGGACATTTTTTCACAATTAATGCATGAGCTCCGCACGCAGTTTGTGCTCCAGTCATCGGCGTTTGCTCCCCTGTTTGACTTGACTGACATGGCAGTTGAGGCTAGGCATGAGGCAAATGAGTTGTTGCTCTCGGCTCTGACATTTCTGGCTCGCCCTGGCTCGCCTGCCCGTGACTGGCTTGAGGCCTCTGGGTCCGACGTTCCTGGAGATGGCAAGCGCGCTGCCCTTGAGGTGGTGCGCATGCTCCAGGAACGTTCGGAACCCTTTGACTCTTTTGAGTTGCTGCTGGCGGTCCGCATCCCCAGCAGCAAAGATCCTGACCGTGGCATCCGCGAGTTCAATGGCCTGTTGAGGGACGTTCAGCGTTCCCACAACTTGCCAGAGGACGCGGTGAAGCGGCAGTTTCTGAAGGCTCTCGGCGATTCGTGGCTATACCGTGATTTGGCTAACTCTCTGGCTCGGGCTGACCAGCGGCAGGGCGTGTCTCTCCTGACTATTCAGGCTCGTGTGCGGGAGCAGTTCCGCCACGGCCTGAAAGTCTCTGACGCCCCTGTCTCTGCTCTGTCATTCGGCGATGGCGCGTCTGACCTGGCTGCGGCGTTGTCCAGCCTGCAGAAGCAGCTGGAGCGCATGCAACAGGACATTCGTGACCTGAAGCGGCAGAAGCGGGAAGGGCCTCCGCCTGCGGGCAAGCACCTTACTCGCTCTGCTGCTAAGCATCATCGTGCTGGTGTTAAGCCACTTGGCACCGCTCCTCCTGTCTCATTTGACAAGAAGAGTGGTGCCTTCGTGCCCCACTGCCAAAATGCGGTGTGTGCCAAAAGTGGTTTGAAGCACTGGCATGCTGAATGCCCCAACGGCGGTCTTCACTCTGCCCACTATTGTAGTGCGGTTGAAGACTACGAGACTGACTGCTTGGCTGTTCGTTTCCAGCGTTTCTATGACGCGGGGGATGAGCACGCCTTCGAGTCGCTCTGCACGATGGAGGGTCGCCCAGAGGTGTGCGAGCTGTCGGCGCATTCTTTTGTGACGGCTGAGCCCACGTCTCTGCGGCACTTTCAGGATGCGGCGGCTTCCGCTCAGGATGCGGCGGCTGACGATGACGGCGTGGCTCATTTTCCTCTAGCCACATTCCACTCGGGTGCACGGGGCTCGATTCCGCCACCGCCTGCGGTTCGGGATCCCTCTGCACTCGTGGCTGGTGGTGTGCCTACGGCTCATGACCCACCAGTGGCTGTCCCTGGCTCTCTCGGCTTGCCTGGTTCTGTCCCATCGCTCCAGCTTGGCGACTCTGCACCGGCTCCGCTGTTTGCTGGCATGACGATTGAGACTTCTGACATTGGCTCTGAAGTCTCTGACAACGACCAAGGCTCTGACAATGACTCTGACGGCGGGCAGCAAGTGGCTTTTGACTCCTTCGGCACTCTTGAGCATGACTCTGACAGGGGGGCATCGCCACTAGCAGCTCCGATGTACCGTCCACGGGCGCCGCCGAGTTTTCTCCGGTGTGCGTTAATGTCCTCGATGCTCTGTTGTTCTCTGCTGGCCAGTGCTACGGCATCTCTGGTTGCCGTGGGCGGTGGTGACAGGGGCCTGGTTGAGCCCGGAGTCACCGTCCATCGGTCTACTGGAGGTATCTTTGCTTCGGATCCGCCACTTGGCTCTCTGGACATCCGTGATTGGCCGCCTGACGATCGAGTTCTTTTATCTCTTTCTTCAATGTTCAAACCGCCATGGGAATCTGCTTGTATGAGTTCTTCAGTTGATTTACTTTCTGCTGTGGAACCGCCTTGCCCACTTGGGCCTGGTGGTGCTCGATTTCAAAAAGACAGTTCACAATTCACTTCGGGATTACTCTGTATTTACATCCCAACCGCTGAACTCAGCTCTGCTGACCAGCTTCAAAGTGGCTGAGTTTCTTGTCAATCATCCTGGCAGCTTGATTAGCTTTAGCCCAGTAGTGGGATGACCGGGTCAAGACCCCGGCACCCAGCTAGAAGTGATCGGTTTCCACCGAGTTGCACGTAGGTGTTTGTTTATTATCACGTGGCTGTATACCCTGTACCTGCCTTGCTAGGTAGTCACACCCACGGGTGGTGTGCTGGACTTCGGGTTTAGGCTTAGTTATTATGGGCTCTGACTAGCCCCTAGCCTGACCCTGCTTCCGTCTCGTGTCCGTGACATCCTAGCACTGTACTGTACAGTAGTACAGTACAGTAGTACAGTCATCGTTTCACTGTCTGGGTTTCCGAGAGCATAAAGCTTCGGCCAGACACAAGTTATATGATTATCAGTTTGTCTCCTTACGAGCTTAGCCGGACAGCGTATCTGTCTTCCTCGCATTAATGTACCCAAACCCAAGACTGCCTGGCAGGATGGGCGTTCCCGTGAAAGATAGCACATGAAACCTGCCAGGTATGTTCACACTAGTCCTGTGAACATATCCTGCAAGTTTCAAGGTATGCCGTTGAGTATGCTTCAAACCGTCGCATTTTGACTTCGAGCGTTTTGGGTTCGGGTTTCAATGATGATTGATGTACCCAAACCCAATAATGCCTTTCAGGATGGGCGTTCCCGTCAGGAGTAGCTCACGAAAGTTGGCAAATATATGCATATAAAGGGTCTTATGAACACTTCCTACAAGTTTCAAGGTATTCCGTTGAGTATGCTTCCAATGGTCATATCATGACTTCGAGCGTTTTGGGTTTTCAAAACGCTTGAAGTTAAGATGTGACCATTGCAAGCATACTCAACGGCCTACCTTGCGCTTCAGAGGGTGCACTAATATTACTGTCAGTAATATTAGTGCCAAGTTTCGTGCGCTCTGACGCACGAAAACCCCTCGGCTGCAAAGCGTTTTATGCATTGGGTCCGACGTGGGTGGGTTTCATCCCACACTTGGTTGGCACTTGCCAACTTAGCCCTCCACATCTCCGGGCGCGGTCTGATCTCTAAGCCTGCAGCACGAGCTCCACACAAACCGCATCGTTAGTTCACACAAGAAACCAAGTAAACACAAAATACTCGCTCAAGAAACGTACCACAGCATTTCAGCAGTTCAGCAGTATTCGCCTTACGAGGCGAATGAATGTGCAGAATGAATTGTGGGCGCTGACCATGACCTTTATCATCGACCCCTGCTGTCGGTTCCAAGTGTACGTTGAACGTTGTCGTCATCAAGATCCACCGGAACCGGCCGGTGAGGACGATGGTGGGCAGGCTCGATCGCGCGAGGTGCCCAGATTTATATAATCGTGTATAAGTAAAAAGACACCCGAAATTCCAGTGTCTGTAGCATTACCCTTTCTATAACTTTATATAAAATTATATAACATAATATGATTCCGTATGCGAATCCATAAGAACTGGTCGACGACACGAGCTCGACAGAGGCGTGTCACGACGAGTACTTAGTGGAACTGGGCGATACCTTGACGCGTACGCAAAATAGGGAGACAATCTCAAGACCCCAATAAACCCCAATAAACTTCCTAAACTCGAACCGACTTCTCTAAAACTGAGTCGTGAGTGGGCATCCGTGTAATAATTCAGTTCACTTCAAACGCGTAGCTTGAGAACGCACATAGCGGACAAACGCATTCGGATCATAAGGGATTAATATGCGCAAGCGCAACAGGAGTGAAACGTGATATGCTCGATTCAATTAGTAGCTCACTAGAAAACGACACACGCGAATCACAAAGGTGCAACGACATCGATGGCTATCGAGCATGGTATTCAGACAAACAGAGGATGCGGAGCTCAGTTGTTTGTTACTTTCCACTGGCTTTCGCGTTATCGTGGGTGTTCAAACTAGTTTACATTTCTGACATCAAGCTGGACAATGGAAAAACCTTGATAGATGTCCCACAGCATATATATTTGCTGTTTGTTTTTCTCAATAGTTCGATCCAGTATATTAATTCCATTTTCTTCCCAAAGTTGCGAGTCATCGCCGGCGACTGGCAGAACTTAAACCTCGAGTGCGCGTCATATGTGTTCATTCCCTGGGCACAACTGACCGAGTCTGCCTCTGTAGGAAAATTTAGCGAAGCTCATTCCGTCTCTCGGTATCCACTTTCGTTGCTATCTTCCGAAGTGATCAACGGTAAATTTTCTATAAGCTGGATCATCTTGGCGTGGGTGCTGTGGAGGTCGATTGATGTGGTTAAATCTTTTCCTGCTCCGAGACGACATAGACGCCTCATCTTTGTCTTGAGGGCGCTGATGTTATGCACTCCTTTCCTTCACTCGACATTCCCACCGAACCGAAAGCTTGTATTTGCTGTAGCAAAGGTCGTGTTTTACTTATCTATTTACCAAGGCATATTTAAGTCCAAGTTGTTGAATATTATATGTAGAACTTGGCCGGTGCATGACAACTTTCCGGATGTAGAAAGCAGTATCACAGTCGCACAATGGGAAACAATGGCTGCGCTCACGTATGGAACTTGGTATGCCGTTATGGTTTATGTGTCTTTTGTGTTTTATAGTGATTTTGACGGAAACACGGAGAGGGCGATCGTGCAAGTGCAAACTTTGCGCCAAAGTTTGGAGCAAAATATCCGCCGTGTCTCTGGAACGCATCTATACGTCTTCACCTTTGGAGCGTTATACTTAGTAGTTTTGCCCGAAACAAGAATACGATGGGAGGATATGCCAAGAATAAGATGGGAGGATATGCCAAGCTTCCGCGCATTTACGTTCACAGCACTCTCCTCAGACGCCTCCAACTCAAGTCGAGATGCATACTAATGTTGCTGACAGGTATGACGAGAAGGCAATGTAAGCTTGCCTCACCAGAGGAGGCGAGGAATCTTAACGTATCCAGACTTGCTGCTCAGGTAGTGAACATACTGCCTCATACCGTTATCAGAATAAGCAGACTAGTTCCGTGGTTCCTTTCCAGCTCGAACAACAACACAATAGTCTAGAAGAAGGTTTCTAACCTGTCCCCAGATGCAAATGGAGGGACCAAGAAGCAGATGCACTGTCCTTATTCGAAGGATTGCCGATCTCTTGCCAAAACTCTGGAAGCCCTATTTAAAAAGGTTCTTAAATGCTTTTCTCCGATGAAAAACTCTTCCGAGAACTGACAAAATTTGTGTGGTTCATTCACTCTCCCTCTTGCACCGGGACCCCACGCAGAAAGCAAGCATGGTAACGGTTTGCCATCTGATTGAGCTTACGCAGTCCTTGAGGGATTCATAAAGCCATCCCGTTGTTGGTCCCTATAAGAGAGCCTTTGTCGCATGATGGTCCCGGAGTACATATAAGGTACTTCTCTGAACGTGATATGAATCAAACATCATAGTGTGCTTTCCACGTGCCTCTAGTTCACGTTATACTAGCTTTTGTCGACACTCATCCTTAGGTCACTACTTGCATCATCAATATTGTATGGTTGTCACGTGTATAGGTGCACATTATTGATTTACACACCCGTTTATAATATTTTGTAAGACTTGCGATCACACGTATGTGACGCTAGAAACCGCAAACCCTTCCTCTTCACACGGATCGAAATGAAATGTCATTTTATAATGTTGTGTCATGTGAAAAGAGATCGCGTGTTCGAGTGGAGGGCTAGAGCACGAGGCTACGACATTGAAAGTTGACGCTATTATTAATAGCAGTTTTTGCCCCGACCTGTTGGATATACCCCTAGGACTCGGGATATATTCACTCAGTGATAGGTTTTCTCAGAATGTAATAAAGTCGATAAGTTAACCCGATATAACGGGCATAAACATTTAGGGTTCGGGTTCGGGTGACAGTCATACACACTACTATAGGAAGAGTCACAAAGCAAGCGGTGTGACTGTTCCAGCCCGTCATTGTGCGTTTTTTTTTATCGTGCGCCCTAGCGATGGCTCGTAAGGGTCGCTAGGTCACTAACCTACGGGTCGCATCGTAGGGTTATCCTAGAGCCACCCAAGAGATACTAGAGATTTCCATTTTACAAATAGGACTTTTTACTGAAAATGACTACCGCACTACACAACACTTTGAGAAGCTGCGGTAGGCTCGCGTGCGACGGATATCAGGCCAAGCTGAAGTCGTTGATTCTGCGAGGTCGGTTAGCTTGGGAGGATAGTCGCCGGATTTTATCAATTGGTGCTAGGAGGAGATTCCCCTCTACGGGAGATAGTCATGAAGTAAGCTCACGAGAGTATCACGACATGCCACGGCAAAACTTTGGATAGAGTGACACGCCAATTATGGTGGCCTCACCAAGGCTATGTACTGGAATATCCCGGTTCAAGATATCAGACAGTCAGTGAACCAATATAGATAAACTCGTATAAGAAATAAACCCTAAGCTAGATATACCCGGAACGGTCACGGAGTCGGAACGGTCTCGAGTCTAGCTACCTGTGACACTCGGTGTGTCACAGCACAGGCTTACGGATCAGTCACGGTCCAGTGTTGGCTACCTAGGAATCTGTCATAGGGGCCTGCACCGGGACTCCCGGTCAGGGCTGCCTATACAGATTTCAGCACACCACCCCAACACTGTGGGTGGTGACTGACAGGTAAGTCAGAGAAGTCAAGATAAGTTAGGGTAGGAGCTAGGGTGACAAACCTAACTGCTAACTCAACTGTGCTATTCTGATACACAAATTGAAACCCTCTAGCCGGCACAAGTGCAGAAATATACAGGTACGCAGGTCCTGCTAAACTACTGAAAAGCACGGTGGCAGCAAACCAGATTGAAGATTGTAGATGTCAAAGTAAAGCATAAACCAAATTGAAGACCATGTTGAGATCAAAGCACATCTCAGTACACCACCAGAAAGTGGTGCACTGCCAGAGCCAGAAGTAAAGCTACTCGGGGTCAAAGTCCAGAGGTGCACCGTCACCACAATGCCCACGGTAGTAGCTTGCAGCACTGCTCTCCAGTGGGTCAGGCGGCCGGTGAACCACCGTCGCAGCACCCAGGGAGTGCAGTACTGCATCCAGAGTGACGGGGTCCAGCTCGGATATACCGGGGTAGATGCATAAGTCTCCCCTGCACAGCACAGGCTGCGGTGCAGCCCGACCCGATACCTGCACAGATGGCAGATATATAGTTCGGCGGTAATATATATCTAACTGGTGAGATAAACCTTGAGTTAAGGGTTACGGAATCAGAACGGTAAAAGTGCGATAGATAAAAGAGAGGCATACATAAATACCTAACGGGTGTTTCCCGTCTACCGGTGACGGTTACCCAGCCTACCATAGGAAGTGACATGTGACAGTTTTGAGTGTCACAGTGTCAAATCCAGCACACCACCTGGGGTGGTGACCGGAGCTAGTGGTGAAACGAAGCAACAAACTCCCTACTCAACTTCAGGAGGAAACTGTAGCACAACTGGGGGCTTGTACTCTTGGTCAGGGCGGTCCCAGTTCACAGCAAAGATTGTCAGATACTGTTGTTAGGTGCCAAAACCCTAAACACAACTCAAATTCAGAGAGCTCTTCTGCACATCTAGGAAGCTAATCTATAGCTAATCTCTAGGCAGGCACGGTGTGATCAATCTCAGCCACTAGAGGTCTTCGGAGCTGGCGGTCCGGCTCGGAGCAGCGTGAGGGTGAAGTAGTTGCCGGCCTCCGGGGCCGGTGGTAAATCATTCGTAGAAGAAATTGTTGGATCCTCGATCACAGCCGCATGGTCACCAGAGCTCGGCTCCTCGTCATCGGACGAGTACGGCGGTGGCGGGTAAGGCGTTGACGGCGGAACATAATCAGGGTCGGGGTTATACAGCCATGGTGGCCGCGGGACATTGCGGAGAGTGTGGAACCCCTGCCGCAGCTCCCGATACCGCGCCTGTCGATGTGGCGGAATAGCAGCCGTGCTCGCACCACCCACCGCGTCGCCAAGATCGTCACGAACCATTGCAGTTGGCGAAGTCCCCGTAGTCGGGACTGCCGAGGCAGTCCACGTAGCACCACCGACCGGTGGAGCCGTGCATGCGCGCGCACCGGCACCACCGACATCGGCAACGGTGTGCGGCGCGGCGGTGACACAAATCACAAACAGCGCACACACCAAGGACGAAGTGAGAAGAGACCTCCCGAAGCCCGGAATGGCGTTCCCACAGCCATACCGTGGCCGCGGCGGTGCCACCGAGGCATCCTCGTCGCCATCGTCGCTCGTGGCGTAGGTCGCGGGCTTGTGGTCCATCACGCGCTCCGGTGCCTCAACCGCGGAGAGCAAATTCATGCTCGCGGCCGGCTCGTCGGGCGCCCCCAATGCAATCCCCGTGCTCTCAATAAAATCGGCAAACGTGCGGGTGACGGGAGGGCAGAAGGGGTTCGGCGGACCGGTCCATTCCTCCTCGGATTCAACCGACGCGGGCGGGGAGTGCGCGGTCGGCTCCGACACCACCGGCAAGTCGGCAGTGAAGGTGTTGATGTTGAATGTTGAAGCCCCAGCCGTGCGTGCCATCTCAGAGAACTCGGTGACAGCGGACACGAGGACCTCGCCGTCCTCCTCGCAGAACGAGCACGCGGAAAGATCGGTGAAGACCTCCGGCTTCCCGCCCGCAAGCATGCAGAGGGCGTCGAATCGTCCACGGGGTCGCCGTTGTCGATGGCGTGTTGGAACTTCGCGGCCAGCACGGAGTTCTCGGCCTCCGCCTCGGCGAAGGCGTAGGCCGAGAGTCCGGTCCTGCCCCCGTTCGGGCAGTCCCGGTGCCAATGCCTCGCCTTCCCCTTAGCACACACCTGATTCTGGCAGTACGGGATGGTCGCACCGCTGTCGCGGTGGAAGGCCACCTTCCTTGAGACGGACTGAGACCAATTCCCCCCTTTGGGGAGGGGTGAGGCCGCAAAGCGGGTCTTGACGCGGCGGTCCGGCTTGTCCGCGCGAGGGGTAAATCCCCGTGGGGACGGCTCGGACCCGGCGGTGTCGAGGAATGCGGCCAATTGACGCTTCAAGTCGAGGACCATCGTCCTCAAGTCCGCGAGCTCGCCGGGTCCACCGGAGTCATCGGCGGCCCCCTCCATGAAATGCGTGCCGTGAGAGTAGCGGTGTGCGGACGCCGTGGCGGTGCCCGCCCGCACGTGCTCGGAATAGCACTCACGCACCCATTGTTGAATCGTGAGAAGGTCGTGAGCGGCTCGTTGATCGTGGAGAAGCAACCGTGACACCACCGGCTGGTAGAAGACGGTGTCGAGGGACTTGATGAACAGCGCCTTCACGTCCTCATCTTGGAGTGTTGCCCGCGTCCTCGCAGCCTTCAGAGCGGCGTTGAAGTCGCCGATTTTGTCATGCGGGTCCACGCCCGCAGAGATGCGGATGCCCAACATGTCCGCTTGACCCTGAAAGGGGTCACCCGCCGGGATCATGCGGCGGGCAAATTCAAGCAGTACCCGTTTACCGTCGCTCGGGAAGGTGGAGTGTGAGGAGTCCATCCAGTCAGCTGCGGGTGACGTGGGGTCAACCATGAGCTCAAGCGCGGAGAACAACAAGCCGTTGGCCTCCACGCGGACGGGAAGGGTAGCATCGTCCAGCATGAAAAGGGGTGCAAAACCAATGTCCTCCGTGACAAATGCCGTCTGCAGCGCAGAGACCATCCTGGCGAAGAGTGCGGACGCGTGGCACTCAGTCCCCGAAAATCGCCCGTTCTTGTGCTCGAACAACTTTTGACGAACGGACTTGGAGACCTTCATGTCGAAGTGTTCCCGTTGAAGTGTACGCACCGAGGCTAGGAACTCAGCACCCGCTGAATTGGCAGCCGGCTGAGCCGCCGGCGGTGTGGCTGGAGTGTTGGCGTGTCTCGCAGCTGCTGAATCAAAAATCGTGGCTAGTGCGCGTCGGCGATTCGCCATGCTAGCGGTGGCTCGAGTAGAAGCAACCATAGAGAGAAGGACTGAAGGGGCGGAGTGAGGCAATGAAACGTGAGATGTGCGGCAGTTTCGGGCGGCCAAGAAACGCGCGGGTCGCCGATACGGCAGCCGTGAGAGATCAAATAATTCCGGGAAGTCGTGTGGTAGCGGCGGCCAATACGCAACGGTGTGGGATCCAACCAGAAAACGTAAACCATTCCAACGTTAAGCCCCGTAAGAAAATCGTTCTCCAACCGGTGCGGCGTGCCGTAAATCAACCCATAAAATTTAGGCCATACCCGTGACTGCCGGCACTCTCACGCGCGGAGCGCCTCACTCCATCCCAGGCGTCCGAGCTTAGCCACTCATGGCGGCAATCTCGCAGCGGCTAAATAAAGCGCAAGTGGGGCCAAACCTGGCAGATATATAGTTCGGCGGTAATATATATCTAACTGGTGAGATAAACCCTGAGTTAAGGGTTACGGAATCAGAACGGTAAAAGTGCGATAGATAAAAGAGAGGCATACATAAATACCTAACGGGTGTTTCCCGTCTACTGGTGACGGTCACCCAGCCTACCATAGGAAGTGACATGTGACAGTTTTGAGTGTCACAGTGTCAAATCCAGCAACAGAGTCGATGTCATTGGCCGCCGTGTAGGCGGCAGCTCCCACTCCCATGATCGAGATCAAAAGAAAGAGAGAGACAAGGTAATGAAACCCCCACGGGCCCGCGTGTGCGGGGAAGCCCCATGGCGGCTTGCCACATCCGTAGGTGCGGGAAGCACCACCAGACACAGGCACGTGGGTCGCGGGCTCCGACACATGATTTGCCGAAACGGTCGGAGTCCGCGGCTTCACGATGAAGCTGCTGTCGGCGAGGTCCTCGTAATCGTCCGTGTTGTAACCCGTGAGATCAACCTGCCCGATGGCGGCGTGGTTGACGGTCTGAACGAACCCCGCGAACTCACCGTCCGCGTCCGCTGTGGTGGTTACCCGCGCCGATTGCAGTGGCGCGGGTTTCACATCCTTTCCCTGCGAGACAGGCATAGCAGGGGCCGGCACGGCGGATGCCGATGCCGCCGCACCACCTGCCGGAACCTGCTCCTCCGGCGTGGTCCCCGCTGCGGCGGGTCTGCACACCAGAGCCGAAGCCTGCTGCTCGACGACGCCAGGAGGCGGGAAAGATGCGTGTGTGCCGAGTGCACCTGGTGATTGGCCGCGGAGTGTACCTCCGCGGCAAGATCGTCGAGCCGTCGGAGAATGTCGTCTCCCACGGGCTCGTCGGAAGCTGACTGCTGCTCCACCGCGAAGACGTAGGCGGACACGTCGATGCCGCCCACCGCTCCCGCACAAAGCACCGCAGGCGGCCCGTACGCGGCGGCCGCACGAGCAAAGGACTCCGCGCCACCGTCCGCTGCCTGCTGGAAGAGTGCACACATGGCAAGGGCTCGGGGTTTATTCCGGATTAAATTTTTGACCTTTTTGGATTAACTTTTTCATCCGGTTAGATTTGGATTAACTTTCTAAGTGACACCATCGAATGACACGATCACATTCCGCCATCATCCGCCAGGATCGATATTGGGCACGAAGTGGGAACTGATTCCGCGCGATCGAGATATCATCAGACCTGAGACAGGTCCGAGGTGCACATCGTAAAACTGCCCGAACGGGAGGTCAAAGGCAAAGGGAAAGGCAAAGGGTTTAAGATTTAGCGGCAGTAGGAATAGTTTTCAGAAGCATATGAAAAGTATTCTAGTGCTTCTGAAAACTATTCCTACTTCTTCTATATCCTAAACCCTTTGCCTTGCCTTTTACTGCTGCACGCGACCGGCAAGCATCTTTGAAACTTCCGAGTTTCAAAGATGCGTTTTGTATTTTGGGTGCACCCTAAAATTACAAAACAGCCGAGCGCTTCCCGTTTGTGCGGGATATTCACATGTATTCCATGGAATATTTCATGTGAATTAACACACATGCACACGCAGGGGAAACCCTCGGCTGTTTGGCATCTCTGGGTTTGGGTTTGTGTTCGAACCCAAACCCAAACCCAAAACATCTGCCTTAGAAATAAATTGCGCGTTGGGCGCACAAGTAACTTGAAGCCTTGAGCTTCAGGTAACTTAAGGATATATCCCTTGGCAGTATTTGTGCCAAGTTTCGTGCGCTAGGACGCACGGGAAGCCCTCGGCTGTTTGGCATCTTTGGGTTTGGGTTCGAACCCAAACCCAAAACATCTGCCTTAGAAACAAATTGCGCGTTTCGCGCACAAGTAGCTTGAAGCCTTGAGCTTCAGGTAACTTAAAGATATGTATCTTGGCAGTATTTTTGCCAAGTTCCGTGCTCTAGGACGCACGGGAAGCCCTCGGCTGTTTGCCATCTTTGGGTTTGGGTGTCACGTTCGAACCCAAACCCAAAACATCTGCCTTAGAAACAAATTGCGCGTTTCGCGCACAAGTAGCTTGAAGCCTTGAGCTTCGGGTAACTTAAAGATATGTATCTTGGCAGTATTTGTGCCAAGGTTCGTGCGCTAGGAAGCACGGGAAGCCCTCGGCTGTTTGCCATCTTTGGGTTTGGGTACGTTCGAACCCAAACCCAAAGGCAAAGGCATAGGACAGTTTCGTAGATTCTGTCCCGATGTCTTTGCAACCTCGTATGCTAACTCATATTATAATGAATATTCAACATTCAAGCGTTGGATACCCCACGCCAACGGGAAGCGCTCGGCTGATTTGTTATTTGGGTATGCGCACCCAAATGACAAAAAACGCATCTTTGAAACTCGTTAGTTTCAAAGATGCGTGACCGATGCCTTCGTGCTCAAGTGTATATTTCATATGAAATATTCCATGGAATACATGTGAATATCCCGCACAAACGGGAAGCGCTCGGCTGTTTTGTAATTTTAGGGTGCACCTAAAATACAAAACGCATCTTTGAAACTCGGAAGTTTCAAAGATGCTTGCCGGTCGCGTGCAGCAGTAAAAGGCAAGGCAAAGGATTTAGGATATAGAAGAAGTAGGAATAGTTTTCAGAAGCACTAGAATACTTTTCATATGCTTCTGAAAACTATTCCTACTGCCGCTAAATCTTGAACCGTTTGCCTTTCCCTTCGCCTTTGACCGTCCGTTCGCAGTTTTACCATGTGCACCTCGGAGGGTGGCACCTCGGATCCGGCGAAATGACGATGACGGTTCAGTGCCGCTGCTGCGTTCAAGTTCATTCGATGGTGTCACTTAGAAATTTAATCCAAATCTAACCGAGAAAGAAACTTAATCCAAAAAGGTCAAAAAGTTAATCCAAAAACAACCTTTTGCTGAAATCTGTATAGGCAGCCCTGACCGGGAGTCCCGGTGCAGGCCCCTATGACAGATTCCTAGGTAGCCAACACTGGACCTGTGACTGATCCGTAAGCCCGTGCTGTGACACACCGAGTGTCACAGGTAGCTAGACTCGAGACCGTTCCTCGGAATTCACGGCCGGGAATTTCAGATTCATGGCCGTGAATCCTGACTCCGTGACCGTTCCGGGTATATCTAGCTTAGGGTTTATTTCTTATGAGAGTTTATCTATATTGGTTCACTGACTGTCTGATATCTTGAACCGGGATATTCCAGTAGGTCGTGGACCCATTCCACGCTATATTCCACAGCTAGTTTGGCCATGATTGGCTAAAGCAGCCGCTTGGAGAGGTGGTGCGCGACGGCGCGTTTGGGGACTCACGGGAATTTTGAGATGAGCTGTTTGCGGTGAGCGTCTTTGAGCCGCAGCTATGGGGATTCGACCTGGACCCGACCTAGTCGACGCAATGTTCATTTACGGTATTACGCTTGCCCTGATCCCGCTTGCTTCCGATTTTTGGGCTGGTGGCTCGAGCACCTTCGACCTCGACGACGTCTTCCAGTGCCTCTCGCTCGCATGGCTCTACCGCTCATTCCGTGACTGTGACGTCGCATCTTCCCAACATTACCCGAACGCGCCCCGGCGTACCACCTCCCATCAGGCTTTCAGAATTATGGGTGTATCCACTAGAGCAAAACGGTCCCTCACGAGGGACTCCGACATCGACGCCTCGCTGAGGCTCACTGACGCGGTTCGCAACACACCGACGGCCAAATCACCGGCTATTACGAACCCCGACCCTACTTCCAACACCGACGCCGACGTTGCGACGAGGAAGTATCTACAGGAGCAGTCCAAGCTTGTGGACGAGGTCTACAAGGGGCGGCTCCATCGGACATGGGCCAAGGGTATCCGCGAGGATATCCTTGGCGACAAGAAGCATTATTTCAGCGGCACTTCTGACGCGGGTCTCCTCTCCGGTGTGGTGGTTCAGCTACGTACGGAGTTTGAGTCCGCTGGGCTGGACCTCGTCTCGTTCGACCTTGACGACCCCCAGGCTCTGGTGGTGGGGAAGGTGAACGCCTTGCTGTACGACGTGCTTGGGCTTATCATCGAGAAGCACAGCAACGCCCACGTCTGGCTTACGGGTACGGACGCGTCTGCCGACCGAGATGGACGGCGTGCGCTGGTGGACATCGTGAAGCGCAGCGTACCAGTGGCGTTGCGGGAGTCCTTCCAGCAGGAGCATGCCGCGCTTACTTATCCCGCAAACGTTGACCCGCAGCCGATTTTGGCTCGGGAACAACGTTTGGTGCGGGATAACAAGGCCGCCGACTGGACCCCCACCGAGGCCACCAGAAAGCTCAGCCTCTACAGCCGGCTTGACCCGGTGTTCTACGCCGCGGTCAAGGTGCGTTACCCCATGGTGGCCGATCTCGCGGCGGTTTCCCTCGGTGCTCTGCGCTCTCTGGTTGTAGAGATTTATCAGGCGTGGGCGCAGACGGACGTTGGGAAGGCCATCGTGGCCAAGCCCGCAGGTGGTGGCGCGTCGGCTCTGCTCACCGGCAGCGAGCACCAGGTGCTACTGGACAAGATCAAGGAGTTGACCGAGCTGGTGCGGCGACAGTGCGGGGCGGCTCCGCCGGTGGTGCAGCAGCAGCGGGATCCGCCGCAGCGGCAGCACGGGCAGCGCCGGCAGCAGCAGCGCGGGCAGTCACCGCGGGGCTTCCGCATGGGGGTCCAATCCCCACCGGCGGTGGGCTACGATCGTGACGAGCAGCGGGCTAAGCCGCTGTGTACCCGCTGCAAGAAGACTGGTAAGGACCTTTATCATTTCTACCGCGACTGCCCGCTTGGCGGTCGCCAACATTCCCCCACCTCGGCCGCGGCTTTCTGTATCCCCATCGACGACGAGGATGCGGAGGGCGTGCATGCCCTCGCCATGTGTGCTGTCTTTCAGGAGGCGGCGGATGATGGAGCTGAGGCCTTTGCCCGCGCGGCGACGGTGTACGGTCCGCCAGCGGTGCTGTGCGGGGGCGTTGTGGGAGGCATCGACGTGTCGGCCTACGGCTTCTCCGTTGACGCGGTGACACCGGTGGCGGAGGCGTCCGGTGACGACATTCTACAGCGGCTGGACGACCTCGCGGCGGAGGTCAACGCGGCGGTAGAGCCTAAGGTACATTACACTCACGCCTCTTTCCCGCCGCCTGCGGGCATTGCGACGCAGGCTTCGGCTCTGGTGTGTGACGCTGCGAGCGCAGGTATCACACCGGAGGAGCAGGTTCCGGCAGGTGGTGCGGCGGCATCGGCATCCGCCGTGCCGGCCCCTGCTATGCCTGTCTTGGAGAATGAGCAAGAGCTCCTGGAGCTCTACGGCTACGGCCCGCCCGTGTCCCTTCAATCGACGCGGGTGACCACCACGGAGAAGTCCGGCGGTGAATTCGCGGGGGTTGTGGACACTGCCAACCACTCCGCGGTTGCGCCGGTTGACTTGACCGGCTACGACACCGACGACTACGAGGATTTTGCAGACGGCAGCTTCGCCGTCAAGCCGCGGGCTCCGGCCATCTCGGCTAATCATGCGTCAGAGCCCGCAGCCCACGTGACTGAGTCTGGTGGTGCTTCCCGCACCTACGGATGTGGCAAGCCGCCATGGGGCTTCCCCGCACACGCGGGCCCGTGGGGTTTTCCTTACTTTGTCTCCCTCATTCTTTTCATCTCGATCATGGGTGTGGGAGCTGCCGCCTACACGGCGGCCAATGACATCGACTCTGTACAGGTATCGGGTCGGGCTGCACCGCAGCCTGTGCTGTGCAGGGGAGACTTATGCATCTACCCCGGTATATCCGAGCTGGACCCCGTCACTCTGGATGCAGTACTGCACTCCCTGGGTGCTGCGACGGTGGTTCACCGGCCGCCTGACCCACTGGAGAGCAGTGCTGCAAGCTACTACCGTGGACATTGTGGTGACGGTGCTCCTCTGGACTTTGACCCCGAGTAGCTTTACTTCTGGCTCTGGCAGTGCACCACTTTCTGGTGGTGTACTGAGATGTGCTTTGGCCTCAACATGGTCTTCAATTTGGTTTATGCTTTACTTTGACACCTAAAATCTTCAATCTGGTTTGCTGCCACAGTGCTTTTCAGTAGTTTAGCAGGACCTACGTGCCTGTATGTTTCTGCTCTTGTGCCGGCTAGAGGGTTTCAATTTGTGTATCAGAATGGCACAGTTGAATTAGCAGTTAGGTTTGTCACCCTAGCTCCTACCCTAACTTATCTTGACTTCTCTGACTTACCTGTCAGTCACCACCCACAGTGCTGGGGTGGTGTGCTGAAATCTGTATAGGCAGCCCTGACCGGGAGTCCCGGTGCAGGCCCCTATGACAGATTCCTAGGTAGCCAACACTGGACCTGTGACTGATCCGTAAGCCCGTGCTGTGACACACCGAGTGTCACAGGTAGCTAGACTCGAGACCGTTCCTCGGAATTCACGGCCGGGAATTTCAGATTCATGGCCGTGAATCCTGACTCCGTGACCGTTCCGGGTATATCTAGCTTAGGGTTTATTTCTTATGAGAGTTTATCTATATTGGTTCACTGACTGTCTGATATCTTGAACCGGGATATTCCAGTACCTTTTCCCCATGGCAAGCGCATGCACCCCCTCCGCGTCCTCCTCGTCGATAGGAATGCAGAATGCCGCGGCGGAGGTGGGCGGGTGTTGGCGCCCGCCCAACGGGCAGTCGCGGTAGAAGTGGTAGCTCTCACCTTTGCC
The DNA here is from genome assembly GCA_001247695.2 of Cymbomonas tetramitiformis. Lineage (NCBI taxonomy): Eukaryota > Viridiplantae > Chlorophyta > Pyramimonadophyceae > Pyramimonadales > Pyramimonadaceae > Cymbomonas > Cymbomonas tetramitiformis. The sequence goes on from LGRX02004813.1 coordinate 34,789, forward strand.
CGCCTTCTTGCACCTGCCGCAGAACGGCTTTGCTCGCTGGTCGTCCCGGTCGAATCCCACGGGCGGCACCTTGTGCTGCCCCATACGGTAGCCCCTCGGCTGCTGCGCACGTTGCTGCTGCTGTTGCCGCTGCTTGTCCCGCTGTTGCCGCACCACCGGAGCGCCCTCCCCGTGTTGCCGCTGTACCAGCTCCTTCAGCTCCGTGATCTTCACGAGGAGGGCGTCGTACTCGCTGCTGGAGAGGTGTGCGGAGATGCCGTCCGCGCCAGAAGCTGCCTTCCCCGTGTCAGGCTGAGCCCAAGCCTGGTAGATCTCTACCACCATGGAGCGGAGTGAGGCCAACGGTACATGGGCCAAGTCAGCAGCCATGGGGTAGCGCACCTTAACCGCAGCGTAGAACGCCGGGTCAAGCCTGGTGTACAGGCTCAGCTTACGCGTAGTCTGCGCAGGTGTCCAGTCGGAGGCCCTGTTGTCCCGCACCAAACGTTGTTCCCGCGCCAAAATCGGCTGCGGGTCTACGTTTGCGGGGTAACGTAAGGCCGCATGCTCTTCTTGCTGCGACTCCCGCAGCGCCACCGGTACGCAGCCCTTGATGATGTCGACCAAAGCCCGCCGGCCATCTCGGTCAGAGGAAGCATCCGTACCCGTGAGCCAGACATACGCGTTGCTGTGCTTCTCCACCACGAGAGCCAGCACGTCGTACAGAAGGCCATTCACCCGGCTCACAACCGGGGTAAGGGGGTCGTCGAGATCAAAGGACGGCATCTCCAGCCCAGCTGACTCGAACTCCGTACGTAGCTGCACCACCAGGTCGGACAGAAGGCCAGCGTCGTCCGTACCGCGGAAATGGTGTTTCTTGTCACCAAGAACGTCCTCGCGGACGCTCTTGGCCCAGACACGATGAAGACGTGCCTTGTAGATCTCGTCGGTCAGCTTCGCCTGCTCCTGCAAGTAACGCCTAATGGTCACGTCGGCGCCCTCGTTCGAAGCAGGGTTGGGGGTCGGAACAGTCGGTGTCCGCACCGTCGGGCTGTCCCGAACCCCGTCGACAAGCCTCAGCGAGGCATCAATGTCGCTGTCCCTCGTGAGGGACTTCTTTGCTCTGGTGGTAACACCCATAACTCTGAAAGCCTGATGGGAGGTGGTACGCCGGGGCGCGTTCGGGCAATGTCGTGGGGAAGATGCGACGCCACAGTCACGGATGGAGCGGTAGAGCCATGCAAGCGAGGGGCACTGGAAGACGTCGTCGAGGTCGAAGGTGCTCGAGCCACGCACCAGCCCAAAAATCGGCAGCAAGCGGGATCAGGGCAAGCGTAATACCGTAAATGAACATTGCGTCGACTAGGCCCGGTCCAGGTCGAACTCCCATAGCTGCGGCTCAAAAAACGCTCACCGCAAACAGCTCATCTCAAAATTCCCGTGAGTCCTCAAACGCGCCGTCGCGCACCACCTCTCCAAGCGGCTGCTTTAGCCAATCATGGCCAAACTAGCTGTGGAATATAGCGTGGAATGGGTCCACGACCTACTGGAATATCCCGGTTCAAGATATCAGACAGTCAGTGAACCAATATAGATAAACTCGTATAAGAAATAAACCCTAAGCTAGATATACCCGGAACGGTCACGGAGTCGGAACGGTCTCGAGTCTAGCTACCTGTGACACTCGGTGTGTCACAACACAGGCTTACGGATCAGTCACGGTCCAGTGTTGGCTACCTAGGAATCTGTCATAGGGGCCTGCACCGGGACTCCCGGTCAGGGCTGCCTATACAGATTTCAGCACTATGTTTATGTATACACCCCTACGTTTTTAACATTCCGCAGCGCACTGCTGCACAGGTGTTGCAGGCGTACCACAGACGTACCACGAACGTACCGCACACGTATGACAATGTGCTACAAGACAAGTTGCAACATGCTTGCAGCATGTCTGCAACACATATACGTCTCCAGCACACCGCTACAGGCATGCTGCAGACACGCTGAAGTGACCCCTCTAGTGCTGCAGACATGCTGCAAGAATGTGGTGCTGAACCTGTGCAACATGCGTGCAGCATGTGTTCAACACGCATGAGTTGCACATGCCTTGCAGGCATGTTATCAATGAGATACAACCGCTGCATATGTGTGCACATGCGCTGCGGACATGCTACACTATATAACATGTATGCTGCAGGCATGCTGCAGGCATGCTGCAGGCATGCTGCAGGCATGCTGCAGGCATGCTGCAGGCATGCTGCATGAATATTATGGTAAGCTGCAAAAGTGTTATTGTGCGTTGCAGAAGTGTGCACGTGTGTTGTTGACATGCTACAATATATTACATGTATGCTGCATGAATAATATGATGAGCTGCAAAAGTATTAGTGTACGCTGCAGAAGTGTTGCATGTGTATATTATGAGTTGCAGGCATGCTGCATATCAAGCTGCAAATATGTTGCATGTATATATTGTATATGCTATTGGCATGCTGCACATATATTACAAGCAAGATTCATATGAGCTGCAGGCATGAGAAGATGTTGCAAAAATATTTCAAATTTGAATGCACTATGATGCTTGTGTTGCAAACATGATTGTGCTGGGGAAATAAGTGCAAGTTCTATTAAAACATCGTGTTCAAATTAATTAAGCGATATACAATGATATTATTCACAATTTTACTATTCGCTACAAGGTTAAATCATCTTTGCTAACTATAGGCATCTACACGCGTTGACTTCAGCAAAACTAACATCTACACGCGTTGACTTCAGCAAAACTATACAGTACTAGCGTAACTATCAACCTACAACCTATATAGAAGACGAAGTTACATGCGATCCCCCCTTGGGCGTTTTCAACCGATCTGAAAAATAAAGCCAAATAACCAACGGTTAGCGAGGGGAAGAAAGAAAATTAAATAGCAAACTACTTTTCCAAAACTGAATTATCAACTTGTAAACGATAGCGAATAAACGAAGAAAGTCGCGAGGGGTACCTTTGGAACTCGGGCTTCGGAAAATTCGTTCTCATCCTTGCGCGTTTTCAGCCCATCTAAACAACAAAAAGCCAAATAACGGACGGTTAGTACATCGCAGATTCAAATAAGTATTAAAACACTCTCTTAAAACTAAAATATCGTCCCATAAACGTTAGCGAATAAGTCTCGAGGTCTCGATGGTCTGAAAAACGTACTTCTCTTCCTTATGAGTTTTCGGCCCATCTGAAAAACAAAGCCCAAATACTAAGGGTTAGCGTAAAGCGGAGAAACGCATTAGACGGTCAAAGCACTTTAGAAAATTAACAATAATAAAACATTTACGCTAGCAAAGGGGACAAAGTCCTGAGAGTGCGGTATCCCTGCAAAGCAGCCTAGTGAAAACACCAGGGGCTACTCCCTCTGCTATAGCGCGCCCACAAAGGGGCTCAACCCACTTTTCAGCAGGGTGACATCTAGAGAAAAAGCTAAGTGCTAGGCAAAAAACTCTAGAAGATGGAGAAGCAGCCATGGCCGGGTGAGTGGAGGGGTGGCGAAAATTAAAGTATCATAGACGATGGCGAATAGCCTAAAAGTCTCGAGGCGTTCGATGGGCTGAAAATGTACTTCTCCTCCTCGTGCATTTTCAGCCCATCGTTCGCCCCAAGACAACGCGACTACATGTATGTCGCTTAGGGGTGCCGTATGTCAATGGATGACATGTGTGGTCTATGGTCTATGGTCTATGGTTTGTGTAAACATATTGGGGAAAAAATCGGAGATGAAATCGAAGATTCCCCCTCTTTTGAAAAATCGGGAAAAAATTCAGTGCTTTAACAGTGCGAATTAACACTGCGTTTTTGAGGCCCAAATCGTAGGCTGTACTATGTATGCTGTATTGATATTCTATGAATTGAAGCCATTGTGTATAACATGCATATTGGGGGAAAAATCGGAGATGAAATCGAAGATTCCCCCTCTTTTGAAAAATCGGGAAAAAATTCAGTGCTTTAACAGTGCGAATTAACACTGCGTTTTTGAGGCCCAAATCGTAGGCTGTACTACGTATGCTGTATTGATATTCTATGAATTGAAGCCATTGTGTATAAAATGCATATATAAATTAGGTCCTCATTCATGGCAATTCCAGGATTGCTTGAAGGGAAAATTCAGTGCTTTAACAGTGCGAATTAACACTGCGTTTTTGAGGCCCAAATCGTAGGCTGTACTACGTATGCTGTATCCATATTATATGAATTGAAGCCATTGTATCAGCCATGTGACTACGTGACACTGCACATATTTTACAAATTACTTCACACTGCGTCAATAATATAATTCAGGTCATCAGTGGATAATGAAAAATATAAACAGGAATAAATTGATTATTTGATTTATATCAAAAAGCACGCAACGTTACGCTCAAGTCGTTCAAGTGTCGCTGTCGTGAACAGTGAACAATGCCGTTGTGACCATTGAACAGTGTGCTGTCAATAACCCTTACGCCGGAAGCGATCTTATAAATAGATATTGCGCAACAAAATGGGCCGAGATTTATATAACGTGAATTCAGAAACAGTGAATGCTATCCATACACGTGGCATAGAAATCCTTTGCGTCTGCCCCAACTTAGATTTCCATATTTATATGGATGCATTGTGACATCGTTAAGAACAGTAATCACTATATTTCTATTTTAAGACCAAAGGTCGATCGTTGGCGGATCGGGACATAAAAGTAGTAGCCTAATCATTCGTTTTATAGCATTTCTGCCGGCTGCTACTCAATACAAACCATAAATAGAGAACTGTGTCACTGTATGCTGTATCCATATTATATGAATTGAAGCCCGAGTGTATTGTAAATAAAAATTAAAACGTACCCAGTGTGCGGTAGAAATGAGTAAGGTCACCATGAATGACTGCGTTAATAGTATAATTCAGGAGCGGGGGGGGGGTCTGGTCCGGTTACCCCCCCTATCTACTCAGCCCGAAAGACACCTGTAATTTGGACAATAATAACATGTAGGTTTTCGAGGCATGCAAATCATTAATGGGCCTATCACATAGTCCTTAAATTGACACCGTTGGTGGAAAATGCGTTACCCAATCTCATCTAAAAGGTGAATCCAATCGCGACTTTAACCAAAACTACGCTCCAATGAAAATGCTAAAAAAACAAAATTAATTCGGCGCCAAAATCGCCGCCATGATTATGATGGTCAATCACATGGTCCTTAAATTGACGCCGTTGGTGGAAATAGTTGCCAAATCAAATTCCCAAAGTTGTTATCCAATCTTGGCTCGCACCAAAACTTTACCCAATGAAAATGTTGTTTTAAAAAATCAAAATAAATATGGTGCCAAAATCGCCGTGTTCCTGATTGCACCGCAATGAACTATCTAGTACCGCCATCGCCTATATATATGCCGTTACAAGTGTTAAGGTTCAAAACTAATTCATTCGACTTTGACAACTTACCTTCCAACCGCTACTACTCTTTAAACCACACGTTATGTCTCATGTCAGGGTTATGACCGATGACATATGTGTCATACATGTCATACGTGTCATACCATGTCATGTCATGTCATGTCATATATTATTATGACATTCGACAGTATGGTCGATCATGACTGTACAGGTCGAGTCGCGTCATACATTTATGACAGTCGTCAGTACGGTCGACGATGACTGTACATGTCGCCAGATGATTATGTCACATCATCAGGCATCCCTGTCATCGAGAGTTCGTACTCCGAACTCGAAGATGACAGAGCAAAGATACATCTTGTCGATTCTTCAAGAACCATCTTTCGCTTTAGCATGCACGGAACATGCATGCGCAGCACGAACGAACTAGTCGTTTATACAATGCTGGTCGTTCAACCTACGTCTCGGGTTCACAACCCAATGGCGGTACCATCTAAGATGATGGGAGACGTAGGTACTTAAGTGAGGAAGCGTTGTGCTTCAGCAGCTCTAGATTCATAGACTGCACTCACAAACCCGCACATACGTTCACTTGTGTATGCTGTTCAACTGCACAGTGATTATTGATAATATTGAATATTATAACAGGGCTTGCATAGCTCAGCCCTTATCAGTGGTATTCTAAAAGTCGTCAAGGCGCGACACTCGAGAACTCAAGTGGGTGCAGTGATATACGCGTAGTATATTTAATATTGTTCGCAGGTTTGCAGGAGGGCGCATATACGACAGCGTTCGCAAATATTGAATATCTGCAGCCCGAATAATAGTTCGCATATCGACAGCGCATAATTGTGCGAGGAGATTTTCCGCAGCGCACTTGCACAACAGCTGATCGCACATATACGCGATAAGGTGTGCATATGGCATATATCGGCGCAACAATGAAATGTATACGATAAACGGTTCACGGATATATGCATGTTCGCGGATGCGATGAATTGTTGGCGGAATCGTTTCCGCGCGGTAGAATCATCAGCGCAGTATCGCAATTTTACGATTGTCACTAAATTGCATATGGCAGCATGCGCTATGTTCGCATACTGCGCGATTGTTACTAAGTTGCAGGTGGCAGCATGCGCGTGCCCGCATGAATCACGCTTGAAAAATATGCTGTATCATATGCTAATGAATGGCGACGACAATTCATACTTGTCATCAACAGCGCACTCGCATCAGTATACAACATACATCAGCTATTATTGCAAATCATCTTTACGCACTGTTTACAATCACTGCGTGCAATGATTTATGGCCTGTCAGCATACATACTGCTGTGAATGCATTATCATTATACTGCAGCAGATTCCAATGTTCTGATGACCACACAATACTTTTGATCATCAGCATTATACTAAGTGGCAGCACAATGATCTATGCACAACATGTGTGTGCAGATCAGCACACACACACATACAATTATTCCACTTGCAGCAATCATCAATATACAGTGCATGCACTTCTATATCATGCACACATCTTATGACTAAATGATTGCAATGTTGTAAATAGTACATACTTATTATACTTTACAGCTTGAACACGATAACAGCTGTAATACATAGAGCACAAACATATTGCAGTGAAAGCTAGTATATATTAGAATTCATGTTGCAAAGGGTGCCTGACAATAATCACAACACCATAATTACTTTGTCGTACCCTGGTGGAGCCGAGATGCTCTCCAGGTAATACGTACATTCTATGGTGGATTATTTGAAGGAATGCTCACCTGAGCTTCATGTAAAAATTTATCATCAACTCATAATGAGATTATCATGGAATTACAACAATCCCTAAACTATATATATCATGTTAGATGTAAACAGTACGTGGTATACTGACTGTCTGCATGATTGTTAGGATATTGTGATATCCATAAAGATACTGCAAAGTGTGTGCAAACAAATACACACACACACACACTAGTACTAATCAGCAGTACTATACACTGCACAAACACTATCATTCATTATACATTGACATTCACTGACTCAGAGTGAATATATCAATAACAATGTATACAATAATGTGGATAACATCCAGTAAACACATGTGCGTACTGGATGTCAGCGATGGCGATAGTAATGGTAACAGGATTAAACAACATGCTGTAGGGCTGGATGGAGAATATCTCCAGACCCGAAGGCAGTATCGGTGCTCAATATGCAGCTGGTAACTGCTGAGCACTGCCCATGCCATATTCACTATCGCTGGAGCAACATCAAAATCTACATTGCATTATGACTGTTGATGCAGAACTGATCACTCACATGCATGTACCAACTCAGATCAGCAACCATAAATGAACTGACAAAGGTTATGGACATACACACACAAACATGGTGTTGTGTAAATACTGCTCAGATTATATCTAGCAGTGTCCAGATGTATTTGAACACAAAGATATCACTTGATATACTCGTTGTGTACATTCAAATATATCTTAGGATCTGACACAACTGTGAATCCACTTGCAGTTGATTTATCTTTATGTCACCAGAGAGTGCAATAGCCTGTATGGGTTTCAATCAGAAAAACCCATATTTCATGTTCGCTATACATGTTGAATTTTTGAGATATTCACTATTGTGCCATGAAAAATATCATGTGCAAAAGTGAAGAAAGTTGCAGCATTTGTTTAGCTTGCAACTCACACACACACTGAGATGTGATATATATATATATATATATATATACGGCTGAAAAAGCTGTAAAATAGGTAAAAATGCTCCACGCATGATTTCAAAACGAAAAATGTGTGCCTATTTTATGTGAGATTATGATTTTATACCTATTAAGGTATCAGGAAATCATAATGACACATGTCATATCTCATGTAACACCCTAGATATTAGGTGTTGAATATATATGGGTAACGCTATTGCTATGGCAATAAATCTCTCAAAATGCTGTACGTAAAACACATTTTGAAAATTTTGGATTGATTTTTTTCGATAAAATGAATGTTTATATATCAAATGTCAATCCCTGATTTATGCAGCATGTGTAACGCCCTGTAACAACCCTAAAATTAAATGTGTGTAACAGGGGTGTAACCTACCTCCTAAAAAACACTTAACGTTTATATGGGTATTAAATGCAGTTTTGCTTAAAAGTCTTTGCAAAAACGTTATGCTGCTTATTTTTTACCTGTATTAGGGTTATTGATACTAAGTAACACCCTAAACACTGTATTGAGTAACAGGGCCACTGTAACGATATATGCTCTAAAATACCAGTTTTATTTCGTAAAACTTCGTATTTGGCATTAACATATCATGCTGTTGTTGACACAAACATCATTATGTATCGGGCAACAACCCAAGAACTGTGACAGATGATTCCTATAAGGAATGCATGCTATTTTGAGGTATTGGCAATTGACAAGACTGCAAACTATAAGCTATAAGCTATAAGGTATATAAACAACTGACTGCCTATGTATTCACACTTCCTCAAGGGGGGAAGAAGGTGGATAGGATTCACACATATCCATTTCATATTCCGATCTGGTGATTTTTGATGGATTGCTTTTGATAAAACCACTACATCCACAAATAACGTTGAAATTTGTACAACGTTAAATCCACTATCACTAATAAAGTGTAAACTTGGATGGGAAACTATATCCCAATGACTATAAGTTGACTCTTACTCAGCATTTACATTCTCGAGTAAGTTTGGAATGCTGAACTATATACATAACATATAACCTGATACCATGCTTAATTGCATTTCCTGGATCAGAAGATGATAGTTATATAATGTATATATATATATATCCCACCAGATATACTTTGGCACTATAGCTGTATATAAGAGTGGGAAGGACAAGTGCATCGCTGTAAGACTGGTTGATATAGTCCCAGTGCTGAAGGCAGAATTTGGCACCTGAATAACAGCTGATAACTGTTGGTGACCATCATCAGGCAAGACCTTCCAAGCGTAACTCCTTTGATCCTGAGATGCAAGTGAATTGTTCATAAATGTTGACATCACATGAAAGCATTCTGATAAAAACCCTATATATCCATGTGAGTTGTCATTACTACAAATGACATGGGTTTTGAATCGTCGAATGAGTATAACTCCGATGAATTCATTAGTACAGAATAAGCTGTTGAGATTATTCTCCGGCTGGATTGCAATCATTCACAATCCCTGTACATTCCGGTGACAAAATATTGCACTGGACTGATCACCACATTGGTATAATCTGTGATATATAAGTCACCAGAGAAAGCATTGCAATCAGCACAATGTTGTCTAGACTCACAAAGATGAGTAACATATATTATCAGATGTAATAAACAGAGGCACAATGTGACCTACGCTAAAATCGCGTATGCTCGGGCACTGTATTGTGACCTGCGCTAAGATCGTGTATGCATGGACAACATGACTCGTGCCAATGACGTGGACATATATTTTTTGCCACGACATCACATCTGAAATTAATGAATCACTCAGAGAGAAGGTGTTGACATCTGTATACCACCATTATACATATAGTCATGAGGATTTTAAAGAAGACATAGTCTCTCCGATATTGACAAACATGGTACATATATATATATATATCCATGCTCTCTGATCATATATTGATATCCCACAGCATACGATGATGGTAATAGCAACCCACTTCGCCGCTGAATGGTAGTGTTGTATTTTATACAGCACATGCATGGGCACTATATGACCCACGCTGATGACGTGAATTCGGGCTGCATCCCAAAAACTGCGATGCACCTTTGGTGCAATGGGCTGCAACCCGAGAACTGCTATCCAGCTTCATAGAAAGCTTCCACGTCATCACATAGAGGTCGGACCTCTGTTGTATTTGAACGGCGCTTGACAACCGCCTAGCAATACACTTCCTTGAGGGGGGAAGATGGTAAGCTAGAAATACAACTAAAACCCAAATAAATAATAAAGACAAATAATAAAACAATTAAGTTGCATCATCGTTTTTGTTTTGGTAAGCTTGACTGTATACAGTCAAACCATGCAGAACTCCATGAAAGTTGACACATACATCAGCCATGACATACATATGAGCTTGATTTTGAAGACCTAGACATTGTATACATCTGGTCTAACATGTATCCAGACTAGAATTGTATATTGACACGGTGCAAGCACTATAGCCTCTGCCACCGATGATCATTGAAAGGGGCAACCATTCTTGATATTTCATACATATCATCTGATTGGATCATTAAAGGTGTCAAGATTACTAAATGCAATATGCAGGCCACGGCCTGAGTACAACACCTAGAAAAATCAAAGCCACTGAGCTTACCAATGCAACATAAATGCTAGCTACCTTTAAGGCTATACAATAAGCCTATTGCCCTTATGTCTTGATATGTATCCGTGTATTGGCATCTCTTTGAGGTAATTATGCCTACTGAATGAGCCATACCAATCATCTTGTCTTCATTGATCATTACATATCTGATCATTTCGCCATTGAGCAATGCCTATTCTGTGAGATTATATATCACGAGGCATTTTATTATAGTACATTGAACAATTGTAGTGCAACAAAGATCATCAGCTCTTCATCATACCAAAAGGTTAAGTTGTTGTCAATTGGTTTTTCAGACACCATTTCTCAGAGGTCTATTCATCATAAAAGACAGAGTCTGTGCAATCATGGCTATTCAGCCTCCAAAATAGCTGACATAGCTATCCAGCTTATGACCCAACCGTTGTTAAGCAGCCTCCATGCTATATGGCTGAAAAATGGCAAGCAATCTCTTCGGTCATTCTTGGGCATAGAGCGATCAAGCACAGCTAATCCAGGATGTTTATCCCAACATTCTGCAAGAGCTACTCATGTTTTCCATGTGTCAAGAAAACAGCCAATATACCGCCCTATAATGGGAGTCATCTCCTTCAGCGAGGGGAATGGTTATGCTGTAAAGTTGACCAATCTGATCATCATAAAAATGACAGACAGATTTGAAAAATCGATTGAAATTTGTATTGAAAATGACTATTCCTTAAGATAAGGTATTGCACCTAAGGGAATAAAGGTTTCATCCTCTGAAATAGGAAAGGAGTTTTTCATTGACTCTAGTTCCTGAATCCAGAATCACATAGAAAATATGTTCTATCCTGTGCATATAGAAAGTACATTAAATTCAGATTCTGAGCATACAAGTGGATTTGAATGCACTCAGGTATGTACTGAGTTGCAACTGTCCAAAGTTTTCATTCTGACATCACTATCTTATTGTGGAATAGCATATAATGGTATAAACCATCCACACATAGATTGACATCATACTTGTGGTTCATATCATTCTGGCACATAAGACAAGCATGCTTCATTAAGAAATGAAAACTCTTTGAAAGTTCATTCTGGAATGTTTAGAAATTTGTTGCCTCATCCATTAGGCCACGAAGTCTTGGAAAACCCGTAATCTGCATACGGTCTCTAAGCACGGTTCATCCTTATTCTGGAAAGTGACAGAAATTTTATAAAACAAGTCACAACTCTATCGGATTGAAATGACACATTCATCATTCATACTTCTTTATCATAACAAGTCTCTGAATAGTGTTTGCCCAAAAATAAAATGGGCACCATTGAGATAAGTGATCATGTGCTGAAGAATATACACATATCACTAAGCAATGCCATGTTCTATTCATAATGAAATGACATGTCAGCCATCCATCAACTACGAAAATACAACTCGTAGTAAGTTGTTGTCATTACGGACACTTCTTGATTGACTCTCCATTAGCTTCGATACCAAAGTTAACTTCGGTACCATCACTGATTTCTTTGTTCATCATGACAATCATTATCCAGAACCACTGTCTAAGTTGGGTACACTATAGTAACCCTGAACTGACAAAGTATGTGGGCTGCAACCCAACGACTGCATTTGACATCATCTGGCATTTGCCACATTCAAAAACGTCAGGCATATTGCCAATATGACGTAGAAAAAATCAATGTTCATATTGACATTGTTACCTCTAAAGCATTCGACGAGTAATCTCAGTCTGATTCTCTATCAAACCATTTTTCACATAACATAATGATTGAATAACATCCTCCATCACCATCTGATTGGTTTGATACATCTCTTATTGCGAGGGGAGGAAGAGTATAGATTCATTCATTTTCATACAGCTGCCACAAATTGATTTACATCATTGTGATTTGCTTGGAAAATTAAAATTTTTATCAAAAGTTCCAGCATCTGTGTATAGCAGCCATTAAGTTGATGACACGGTACATCATGCCGATTGAAACATCAAACGAAGTCTTATTTGACTTACTAACACATGAAGTTCATTATGAAGAAATCATAGATGCATATTTCTCCGACTCTATCATTTATATGAAGGGCACTGACATAGGAGAACGATGGTTTTTCAAATGTGAATAAGCTATATTGTAAGCTTACGACCATCACTTTGACGTCAACAGCCTGAGATGCTGATTGTCGAAAATTCAAGAGTTGAAGGATTTGATGAATCAACCTTGATACATGTGTTTTGATTGATAAATTGTTGATCCATGGTTTCTCCTCAAATCTAGAGAAGCTGGCACACAAGTTGTTGCCAATGTCTTAAGGAAAGCATCTGAGCAAAGGATTGCTAGTTGTGCCATCAGGCATCGAATTCCATAACAGCAAAGCCGAGTGAGTACTCGCCACTCTAGCTATTTGCCCGTCATTCCTTCCAGGTTCATGACAAGAGACAATTCATCAAAGTCATACACCAATGCATAAGTCGCATGCATGGTTGCACAGTTTGTATCCGAATGCCATTCCATCAAGGTTAAGCATCTTGACAGTAACACTGGCCAACCAAAAGCCTTCCTGTCTTCGGATATCTTGAGCATTCTCATTTCCAACTCTTTGGACTAGGAAGCATCATGACTGTGCCTCGCCAGGACACTAATCCTCAAAGCCGCACACTTGAGGCGAGCCTTATGAGACAGTGACCTTTGGCTTGTGGGGCGTCAACCCCTTATCAAATCCTGAACACTTGTTAACACCTGGATAAATTTATCATGATGCAACTTAAGTGGGATTATAAGTTCCATATAATCATATTGTCTACGTATGCTGAAGGCATAATTGCCGCATATGGTTACAATAGGTCGCAGCTTCTATAACATTGTGGATTCTGAGTCAAAGGCTGATCGGCGATGACTTTTGCCAATAATTGCCGACCAAATTATAATCAGGCCGTGGAAACATGTACCCAAGAGGTTTTCGTCCATCGGTCACGTATATATATCAGGGCTGCATCCCAAGAACTGCAGGGCTGCATCCCAAGAACTGCAGGGCTGCATCCCAAAGACTGCGACGCACCTTCGGTGCAATGGGCTGCAACCCGAGAACTGCAGGGTTATATCCCTAACATTTTTTACCCTGCATCAAATTGATATGACAGGAGCAGGAATTGATCCTTCCTTGCTAAAGGTGTAGTGAGCCTTGTTCAAAATCATACCCTTGCACAGATACGCACACATGCGAGATATCATATCTGTGGATAAATAAAACTGCTAAATGCTACCTTTGCCAAGACCGTGGTTTGTCATCGGATTCTGTGGCCAGTAAATCCGCGCTACCGGATAACTGAGGTGGACGGAGTTGTGATCCTGAGTTATGCTTGACACACATAACTAAAACGAATTTCACATTAGTACGTGGCGAATCCATTCTCACTCATCGCGACAGATGTTCGTCAAAGCGTGCGTACTGGACCATAAAAGGAGTTTGGCAGACGGGTGAGGATTTAAAGTGGACTTATAAAGACCCTCCGATATCTCGTAAGCAGGGCCTTCTCCGTTTGCATTAAAACAAGCCCCAAAAATCGGGCTCCCCATCGCTACCTGTGAACCTCCATAGTAGCTTCAGGAGGGGAGGAAGGGTTGGGTGCACTATATCAGGCCGAGAATCGTTCGATTATAAATTGTTAAATCGTGGGATCATCGATCGCGCAAAGCGACGACGGCTAGCGCAAATAATCCGTAACGTAGACTTCGGATGCTTTGAATCGTCTAGCACATACATGATAACGTGTGGATCAATCAGTAATCCAGCGTAGGATTGTATCGCGAAAACGCTCTTCATTGAACCTTGGAACGTCACTCAACGATACGATGTCCGTAAAGGTGGGCTACATCCTAAGAACTGTAAGGTGAGGGACTAAAGTGGACTCAGTTCCCCCCAATAACCTAAAAACACCATGAGGGACGCCTCAAATCGGTGTAAGAAGACTGGTACCAGCAAGAAGCGACAACAACAAAGACATCAAAGACATATACAAAGGTATGCCCGTTGTGAGGTCACAACTCTCTTAAGAGGGGAGATCTGTCAGGGTTATGACCGATGACATATGTGTCATACATGTCATACGTGTCATACCATGTCATGTCATGTCATGTCATGTCATATATTATTATGACATTCGACAGTATGGTCGATCATGACTGTACAGGTCGAGTCGCGTCATACATTTATGACAGTCGTCAGTACGGTCGACGATGACTGTACATGTCGCCAGATGATTATGTCACATCATCAGGCATCCCTGTCATCGAGAGTTCGTACTCCGAACTCGAAGATGACAAAGCAAAGATACATCTTGTCGATTCTTCAAGAACCATCTTTCGCTTTAGCATGCACGGAACATGCATGCGCAGCACGAACGAACTAGTCGTTTATACAATGCTGGTCGTTCAACCTACGTCTCGGGTTCACAACCCAATGGCGGTACCATCTAAGATGATGGGAGACGTAGGTACTTAAGTGAGGAAGCGTTGTGCTTCAGCAGCTCTAGATTCATAGACTGCACTCACAAACCCGCACATACGTTCACTTGTGTATGCGGTTCAACTGCACAGTGATTATTGATAATATTGAATATTATAACAGGGCTTGCATAGCTCAGCCCTTATCATCTCAAGCACTTTTCACGCAAATGTCGGGTATGGACCTCATGGAGAAGGTCGCGAATGGCCAAACCGCTGCCTCCTTAGGGAAAACAGAGGTGTTGGTAACCATTACCACCAATGCCACCGAGGGGATGTCGAAGGGTATAACCCCCAAGCCAATTGTCGCGATTTACCATGCCATTGATCCAGAAAACTTTATGAGCTCCGTTGCAGTAGAGGAATACAGGGTGCGCAAGTTGGCAATATCAGTCTTGAAGTCTAAGTGTGAGGTCTCAGCAGATTTATATCATTATGCTCCAGACATTGCCAGCCTCATAGCTTCTGGACCACAAGGTGGTATTCTGCAAAACCCCCCAACCAAGGCACATCCACGCAATTGGAATATGTCTTACTTGATGCGCCTCATGAATCAACCAATGCCCATATAAGTTAAAGATGACAAACCAGTGGTTGATGAAAAAACGAACCAACCGGTGCGGAAGAAGAGGAGACGCCGACCTACCCAAAACAATACGGGTTGCAAGATGAACGCTAATGGTGACCGAATGAATAAAGACGAGATAGAGAAATATAGTGATTCTGATTCCTCAGGATGTGAAGAATTTTTAGACTGATAACACCTTCCTTCACTAGTATTGACATTGCCTTATAGTAACTATCGTATGGAACAAAGAATGTGTGTAGATACCACACTTTTATTCAAATGTATAAATATAACCACGCTTTCATTACAAATGTGATTTCGACCAGATGTGATATGCTTCATTCACCTTACGAACCAATTCTTGGTACCTTTCCTAAATTCATTGTTTAATTTCAATGCACACCAAATATATATTTTCAAATGCTTTCTTATGCATCTATTTTCTCATTTGTTCCTTATACAAGTATCACATATAATATATGGATTGTTATGTCCGTTGGCATAATTATTATGCATATAATTATTAATCATTTAATGATATAATTATTAATCATTTAATGATATAATTATTAATCATTTCCTCATATTTTGCTAGATTCATAACACCTACTTCCTAATGCTTCAAAATGCCTACGGATTGTAAGGGACACATACTTTACAAAGTGCCATCCATTTTCAGCAAATGCTATTCCTGAAATCTTAATTATTAAATTGACATGCAATTACCAACCATACATTAAGGCCCGTGCTACACCGGATTTTGGTACACTGTCGAGAAGCAAATAAGATTCGTTTCGCCGGGTCATACAGTCTCCATATGACCCGGCGATCATTTTCAGACGAGTTATTAAATCTATAAATCACAGTCCGCGCGATCAGATTAAAATCGACATTCGCCTCATCGAACGTGCGAAACGACTTAAAAAGGAATATTTCGGGCAAACGCGCGTCGGTCCGACGTGGACAACATCATAAAAACGTGCTGGTGTGTACAGATCGCGTCCGCGTCGTTTTTAAAAACGTATAAATGCAGATTTTCAAATTGCGGAACACTCCACGTCGACAACTAGACGACCCCATCTTGAACAGTGTCTGTGATTGGAAAATGCAGCATATTCCAGTCCAGCGATACACGATCTTCGCACCCCAGCTAGCCGGTGGTCTCTCTGAACCGTTCCCGTTTTTTTGATCTGATGATCCAGGATTTGTCGCAGGCGACATTTGGGTGCATTTGGGTGCAAATGTTGGACAATTATTTGCTTTTTGGCATTTCACAAATAATGCCTTCGCATGACCTCGCATGACATCGCCGGATGACAGTCGCGACAGGAGCCAATGAAATCGCTGCGATCAACACATTTGCTTTCCCAAGTTTCGGTGTAGCACGGGCCTAAGATGGCTACTATCCTTAATCCAGATCCTCCCACAAGGATCTAGCGCAAATGGGCATGGCGACGTTGTATGTCGCATTTCTTGGCCCGGCATATGCTTTGGGGCAATATTTATGAACCTTTTGAATTATCCATAACATTGGTTAGCTTGAAATGTCGATGGTTTGACCTTTAATCTTAGCGTGGTTTGGGTGGGTGCTTTCACAGAATTTTAATTAAAATGCTAGATCCTACCACAAGAATCTAGGGTACCGACAACTCTAGGCCTTGTTACACGAGCTCGGGTTGGTGCGTATGTTGTTAACCCTCGAGGGTATCACCAAAACTAATTTTGTAAGCCCTTTAATATCATACTAGCCGTATTAATCGCCGCATATGCGCATGACATGGTGTAGTACCGTCGAAATTCAACATTTCCATCATAATCAGGGTCTGAAAATCGTATTCTAGAACCTCTAGCGGTAGTTCTAAACGTTCAAAAAATCCCAAAAAAAATCCCAAGGAGACTTTGAAGTCATATTAAAGTACTGAAGTACTCACCAAGGCAAAGATCTAGCCTCAAAGCTTAAAATGGACCAAGACTTACGCCCAAAATGCGAAATTGTCCCCATACTTAAGGAGTGTGTATATCTTACCCATGTGACCGCGTTCGTGTGATGTGTCCAATATACATGACCCGAGTCGTATTTTAACCCAAACATGATTAATATACCTGCATACCTTGAGATATATCATGAATATAGTGGCAAAGGATCGATACACGATTGGCAAAAAAATGTGGAAGATACACCCCGTTTTTGAAGCTTTAAAAAACGCAGCAGTTCAAAATTTGGTTGGGGCATGCTATAAATGTATTAGCTAGGAGCATATATGATGGACTCTCGTCGAACCACGCACCATACTACTTAGTATAGGTCCCATGTGGAAAGTAGTCCTTGGCGTTGACTTGTATAAAGCTCGTGGGGTGCCTAAATAAATTATTGAAAAAGTGATCCTTGTGGGAGGATCTAGAGCGTTCTAGGTCCTCCCACAAGGATCTCGGGATAGTAGCCAAAGATCATGTGCACTCATATTTCTTCTATTTGGCTCACATAAGTGTGTGTGCTAGGAATTGATATGTTACCTTGGATAAGAGATTTATTTTTTCCCCACATGTACGTTCACGTACCCCCTATATTTATGGTAATCTTATATATGTCATATGTATATTTTATGTAAGTCTATGGTCTATGGTCTACGGTTTATATAAAGATATTTATTGTATTTTATATGTATTTTATATGTTTGATATATGTAAGATATATTAGCTACAATCTAAGATTGTTGCTGGTGAGTCTACATCTACAGTCTGTGACGGTCTACGGTTTACATAAACATATTTCTTGTATATTTATGTATATCATATTGTCGATCTACTGATGTAAACACCACTAAGTCATTTTTATTTCGCACTTAAAGACCGCTTAATTCGCTTCGATAGAGACTTAAGGGTAGGGTGCCATCATCTCGCGAATTAAAAAGTATTGATCACAATTTCCACAGTTAACATAATTAAATTTTCATTGCAAAGCTGCCACTTGTTGAAATTTATAGCGCAGAATTTTGCAACACGACCCCCTATTTTAATTGGCTAGGATCCAAGAATGGTGAGTCAACGTAGTATAAAAAAAACCTCAGGCAAAGTTATCACGTAGATTTATTTTTAGAATTTATGTATCGATTGCATATACTAAATTATCACTATTTGATTTTATAAAAATTCTTTCTCGAAAATGACGTGATAACTTTTCCTGAGGTTTTTTTTTATACCACGTTGACTCACCATTCTTGGATCCCAACCAATAAAAATAGGGGGTCATGTTGCAAAATTCGCCTCTAAGATTTTTTGAAAGTTAGTTACTTTATGTATTGGTTAAATATGGATTTTGTGATGAAATTTAATTCCAGAAAAATGGTTTGAAACCTTCTGGCACCCTACCCTTAAAAACCTCGTGCTCTAAAATAGATCATTTATTATTTATTAGAATACTTTTTGGGATTTTCAGGGAAAGAATGAAGAAGTTGTCGAATTCTGCCGATTAATTTAGTCGATTTGGCTCTGTGATTCGCGTACCGTAGAATAATAAACTCGTATTTCCAATAAAATGCTGTGGTCGTTCGATCAAAGGTTGCAATCTTGCGATCCTCACATCGGAAAAAAAAAAAACATTTCGATTTATATACGTACATGCTAAAACAAAATTTTACAAAAGACTACAGAAATAGAGAAATTCTAATTTTCCCCCAAAAAATATTTTGTTTGTATCTCGCGGCAGTCGTTGACGTTTCACGTTTCTCGTCGGTATCATGCTTATAAATTTATACGGTACCAAATTCTATAATATATTTAGTTTTATTTGATTCTGTATCGAAATAAATTATAATTATATCCATCGTTGACGTTTCGCATTTATACTCGGTCGCTCTCGGAATATAAATATTGCCGTACTAAAATATATAATTCGATTAGTTTTACGCGTTTATACGTCAATGTCAATTTTAATAGTATTATAATTTTATACTAGTTGACGTTTCGCGTTTTCTCGTCGGTCTCATAAATATATGTCGGTACCCGATTCTATAATTTAATATTTTCATTTGATCGTGTGTATATACAGTCAGAGCAGTGGTTGACGGTTTGCGTATTGCGTTCCTTGTCGTTCTCAGTTATATATGGAGATATGGATTTTTACTATTTTACTGGTTTGTTTGGGAGGGATTTTCGTATATAGTTGTATGGTTTATATTTACATCACGTATGCGATGCATATGCAACTAGACACAACTTCCGGTCATCGAAAACATCATCGTGACGATGACGTTCGCGTTTGAAAAGGCCCAAGTCCACAATTGTATACCAAGTGTCCACCTACATATAACTACACTTGCGCGAATTTTTTTTTCAAAAATTCGATTTTTAAAATTTTCTAGAAATTTTTAAAAAAAATTGACCCCTCTTTTTGGGCCCTTAACACTGTAGAGGCCGAATTAATTGATTTTACAGTGTTAAGGACCCATTTTGGCGTTTTGATTTGATTCTGATTATGTCTGATTGACAACCTTGCTCATGCATGCTCATGATGATATATTATGGCTTCCCTAAGTGAATGCTCTTATCGTAGTTTCTAAGGTTGGCCATTGCATGATATAAGGGGGAGAATGAGAAGGAAGCGAGGCGTTTCCGCCCCCGCTTATAGGGTGTTGACTTTTAAAAAAATTGGCCCGGAAATCGTTTGGGGGCTTTGACCCAAAGCCCAAAGCCCTGCCTTTCGTTGTTTGGCAACGGTTTCCAACTCTAAATTCAACACCCTATTATTATGCATTTATAACTGGATGTTATGTGTCACAGTGCAGCGAGCGGAGCGAGAGGTGCTGTGTCACATAACTCTGGCTATGTGACAGACCGGACCGTGGGACCCAGGATCGTAGGTCCCGGGACCTAGGTCCCAGGACCGTAGGTCCCAGGTCTGAGCAGTATAAGGTTTGGAACTCTGTAGAGTTCTGCTCCGACACTTGATTTGTTTTCGGGAAGGGTATCATTTTGTTACAGAGTTGCATTGGAATTTTAAGTGTATATATATCCTGTGAATTCTCAGTATGGATGATTTTTCAGACGCGCAGTTGGAAGAGAAGATCGCCAGAGTTAAGGCGTCACCTGAGTTCGCAGCGTATTCGGCTAAACTTGATGAAATTGTTCCGTCTTTCTCCGAAGCCGAAAAGAATCTTCAGTCTCACTTGGCAGCTTTGGTCCAAGAACAACGTAACAGGTTGGCTAGCGGCACAGCGACCGCAATCCTGCAGACAGTAGGGGCGAAAGCGCCAGAGAAGAGAAAGCTTCAGCGCCTTACTGCCTGGACCTCCGGTGGTTTCGTCTACACCAAGCAAGGAGGATCGAAGTCCGAAGATCTTTCTTGCAAGCGGCAGTTCGACAAACTGGACAAGGCCGATGATGTTTTCTTCGAGGTCAAGCAGCACTTGGAGGGGCTCGAGGCCCCTGAGTCGATCACCGAAGAGCGAATCGCGAAAGTCAAAAAAGCGCAAGCAGCAATCGAGGAAGGTATGCTCTGGGCCGAAGAACAGGCCCAAATTATCGACATAGCGTTTAAGTTCGGATGGCCCACGGCCCAAGTGGCTACTGCCCGACAGTCCTTGTGGGAGGACCGAAACGGCGTTGGGTCCTCCCACAAGGACCAGTGTTGCGGGAATTCTGTTGGCCGTCCTCTCGACGGTCTTAGTGCCTACCCTTCGGTTTTTAGTACACTTAGGACCTAAACTGAGTGTCCATATGCGCCATCAACCGTATATCGTCATAAAATGACTATATCCAATGCATTTATAGCATGTACCCTATCATTTTTGAGTTGCAACTTTTGGAGGACGTTCAAAAACATGCCATGCCATTCAAATATTTTAATCCAATAGAATCCCAGGTCAAACAAGCCGCCCAAGTACAAAATTTTATCCTAACATCATACCCAATCATACTTGCAAGATTATACATGTTGGCGACCTCGTATTGGGTGTATATACGCACTCAAATCGACCTTACACCTGTAAAAAACATTTTTGATCCAAGATTTTCAAATGTTTTTTTTCGTTACTACGGATACTATGAATGCCAAATAGTGTTCGGATATGATAGATGTATGATGTGCCACGTCGCATACTTCATGTAAACATGTTTATCGATTTTTAGAATGCTTAAGCATGTCAATATGTGCAGTAGTCTACTCGGAACATTGCTTTGGAATTCGGCGAGAGCAGATTTTTGGATGGCCAATTTTGATGAAATCTAATTTTTTCGTGGGTGCATGACATTGTGAGGGATATATACCGCAGTATTGTGGATTCCGAAGATGTTGTACATTGTAGAGGGCACGAATAGGTCATGTTGAAGTATTTATTGAGTGCAGTGGGCACTAGGAAGGCCACTTAGTGAGTGTAGGTGGGTTGGGAACTTCCGGTCCTTGTGGGAGGACCGGCCTCTTCATTTAATTTCGAGCGGTCTCACCCCCACTTTTCAATAACGTAAACCACATCGCTACACCGAGTATTACACCCAACACACGTTTTTAGATAATTATTGGACACCTAAATATGACCCCAAAACACTCATATACCAACTATATCGGAAAAACGCGGCATATATCCCAAATTCACTTCGGTCCTTGTGGGAGGACCGGACCTTCGGGTAGTAGCCACAAGAGTTCGAGGGAGAGCCAATCGTGGCTACTGAGGAGCAAGAGAAGAAGTTGAAAAAAGCCAAGAAGGCTATAGCTGAGCGCGCAACGAAGCTAGAGAAAGAGAGAAATGCGAAACGCACTCGCGTGAATGACAACCGGCCGTTTACAGGCGGACGCAATCGCGTCACTCAACCTGTTGTACAGGGTAGAGCTTGTTTTATTTGCGGATCTCCAGAGCATATCTCGCCCCAATGCCCACAGAATGGTGGAAAGGGAAAAGGAGGTAAAGGACATTGAATGTTTGAACCGCTTCCTGCGGTATGGCGTCACTGGGTCTCCAGTGGTCGCGGAACTCCGGCTTATAGCCCGAGGGACTCGCCGGCTTCTCGCCCGCTTGAGCACGTAATGTAATGAGAGTTTTCGTAATGTTAATTCGTTGCTAATGGTTTTAGGGTTCGCTCCTTCGCTCGAGCTCCAACGTCGCGGTGTAATTCCGCTGTGAGGAATCTGTTAGTAACCTTCCGGCACTTTGATTGTTCGTTACGTAGAAGATGCACGCATAATGTTTGCAAATTGCTTGAGGAATCCCCCCTTGTTTCCGCTTAGACTCGTGTTTCCGATCCTCGATCACGTGATGCTCTTGAGACGCGGTGCCCCACGACGGGAATCTGTTAGTAACCTTCCGGCACTTCGATTGTACGTCAGATGCACGCATAATGTTTGCAATTGCTTGAGGATTCCCCCTCGTTGCCGCTTTCACTCGTGTTTCCGATCCTCGATCACGTAATGCTCTTGAGACGCGGCGCCCCACGTCGGGCTGTCGTCCAATTCCTTGATTTGTTTTGGTTCGGCTTCGGTTTTTCAGAGGTTAGGTGAGTTAGCTTAGTAGGTTCGGTGTGTTGCAGAATTTGTGGACTGCCCGTCGGAGTTCGACGAGGCTCCAGCTACGGCGGTCCCGGAGGTCCCG
Organism: Cymbomonas tetramitiformis; assembly: GCA_001247695.2. Lineage (NCBI taxonomy): Eukaryota > Viridiplantae > Chlorophyta > Pyramimonadophyceae > Pyramimonadales > Pyramimonadaceae > Cymbomonas > Cymbomonas tetramitiformis. The sequence continues at coordinate 58,180 of LGRX02004813.1, forward strand.
GAGGTCCCGAGGATCACAGGCAGGCTGAGGCAGCGGGTTGGCTTCTGGAGGTCCTTCGCCTCCGCTTTGGTGGTGACTTGGATCCTTTTCGGCGTCCCGCTCACTTGGATTGCGGGCCCCCCGCCTAGCCGGTTCTCGGCTAATGCACCTTCGGCTTTGGCTTTGGCAGAGTTTGTTTCAGAGGCGGTGTTCGGCTTGGTTCAGTCTGGCGCGGCAGAGGAGTGGCTCACTCAACCCACAGTGGTTTCACCGTTAGCAGTGGCTTACAGGGACATGGGCCCAGATAAGCCGCCTAAGAAGCGGCTTATCTGGGGTAGCATATTAATGATTTGGGAATAGAAAAGTGCAAAATGGGGAATAGAAATTTCGATCTTTTTTTGGGGAATAGGTTTGTGACACCTGCATATGCGTCTAATATCACCGTTTGAATTTTTTGCTGGAATTGTCACAGTGACTAGTCATACCGTCACGTGTCATATCCGGTTTATCATCCTCGGTGGTCAGCTAGTGTCACAGACTCAGGGTATTTATTTGTGTTATCGCAGTTTAGCTTCATCCGTTCGTTCACCGTCCGAGCGTTTCCCCACAGCCGACGCTGTGTTTCCAACAGGTTATGGTCCCAGTTACGCTTCGCGTAATTCGTAGTTAGCGTTGAATTTTATTTCGTTGTCGCTCTATTCTTATTTTGAGCGTGCCCTTCTTCTCTGGGCCTACCGAAATCTGGTTCTTCGCTTTTGTTTGGAACATCGATTGTTGTTGCTGTGGGTTATTAGGCGGTGTGGATTTGACTGTTATTTTACGCTTGGTTTATTGTCTTCATCACTATGAATCACGCTGAGATTTTGTCAGATGGGGAGCTCCTAGCTTCCCTAGTTGCTTTTGATGAGAAGTTTGATAAGGTAGAGGGGCTGAAGCGCACACAGCTTGTATTGCTGTGTCGCTCAGCGGCATCTTTGTTGTCTCATTTCCGCAGTGCTCCGATGGTTTCTCCGCAGCCTAGTGCCACCGATTCCGCAGTGAATTTATGTATTATTGTTTGCGGCTCTTGCACTGGAGTTGGTGGTGCTTCGACCCCACAAGCTGTATCCGATCCTTCAGCGCATTCGGAAAATTCGCGGGTTGACAAAGCTGTTGGGGATTTCCCCGTTGTTTTATCTACTCGCTCAGTTTATTCTCAAGTTTCTACCACGCGACCCGTGCATTTTTCTTCAGATGCACGCAGACTCGTTCCGCAGGCCCCTCCTGTGCGAACAGAGTATCACTATTATCAGACTGCTGTGGATTCGCCGCCGACGTTTTTGGCTTCTGATCAGCGAGAGGAGACAGATTTTGGCAGTAGTGACAGTGAGGATGAATCGGAGTACCCAGTGGGGTATTACGATGATTCCAGCGACGATGCTGACGAGGAGTGTGAGGACGTCGACTCCCACGTTCCTTTCGGATCGGAACAGGAGCTCCCTGTGGACGCAGGTTTCTATGGGGAGCCCTATGGCGGAGTTTTGGAACCCCCACTCGGGGATGACTTTTTACCGCATGCAGACCTTTCTATTACAAATTATACCATTGTTCAAGACTCTGGAGAATTACATTCTGAAGCGGAGCTAGATGACGAGGTTCTCGATGGTTCTTACACCCCAGCAGAATGGGCGGCTTGGGAAGCTGACCAGTATGAGGGCGACTCGACAGGTGGTGCTTATTGTGACGATTCTTATTATGATTACTATGAGGGCGCTGACGATTCTTATTACGATGATTGAGTTATTTTAAGCAGACAGGCAGGGCGTTGGATTATTTCTTTTGACCACTTGCTGTAGCTGAAATGTTTTCTTGACACGTCCGATTATTTTAGTTACTGACCAATTGCGGAGAGCGAGGCACTTAAGCACAGTCACGGACAGAGATCCCATCACGTGCAGTAATTACTCGTTGAGCCGACCGGCAGGACTTCTATGAGAACGAGTTGTTTTCGGCATGCAGACCGGCAGGAGAATCTAACGCGGCTGACCATTAGCTGAAATTATGGCCTAACATTAGAAACGTGCAACCTACAAAGCATCTCAGATTATTTCTTATCACTTCAGCATTTTTTTCACTTAACACTTGTGATGTTGCTAGCTAACTAGACTAACATTCTCATTAGATGTAACTCTAGTAGCTAGGGTGGTGTCTAGTCTCACAAGCTGTCCACCTCTGATGAGGTGGTGTGCTGGAATTGTCACAGTGACTAGTCATACCGTCACGTGTCATATCCGGTTTATCATCCTCGGTGGTCAGCTAGTGTCACAGACTCAGGGTATTTATTTGTGTTATCACAGTTTAGCTTCATCCGTTCGTTCACCGTCCGAGCGTTTCCCCACAGCCGACGCTGTGTTTCCAACATTTTTTCCCCCCCACCCCACCTCGGTTCACTTGGTTATTGCAAACATGAGGAAGCCTCCGAAAAAGTACGGCAGGGTGTGCCTTTCTTGCGACAACGGCGGGTATCGATGTACTGTTGAACACACTGATGGTATGCATTTTATTGTCCTCTATTCAAGAAAAAGGACAGGGTAAAAGATTCTCCATCAAAAATGAAAGGTGCGTTGCCCTTGCTTTCCACGGTTCCCTTGTACAGTTGACTACATATATAATAAGTGTTAGGAACAACTTTTTTTGCGCAAGCAAGATTACGGGGCTTTCATTGAACCAGATACGGGGCTTTCGTTGAACCAGATACGGGGCTTTCATTGAACTAGATACAGGGCTTTCGTTGAACCAGATACGTGGCTTTCGTTGAACCAGGTACCGTACGTGGCTTTCATCGAACGAGATACGTAATGCTACGCGAGTTCCTGACCACGATACCGAGTGTGCAGGCAATTCTGCTTAAATTAGAAAGGGTTGGAAGCAAGATCCGTTCGGAATCTAGGATGCTGGACGGGTCTTGAGAGGGGGGTAATGGGCGTGATTCGAGCCAGCCAACTCGACTCACGCCCAACAGGGACGCATCCTGCACAGCATGAACATATCACGCATATCATATAAGCATAATAAACACATACTGACCGTTTGGCAGTGCAATTTCACCTCTAGCGGAAACGCGGATGTCAACCGCGTCCACGTTTCCGCTAGGCGTTTCTTCCCTCATTCGCGCGCTCGTTTGCAAGAGAGCCTGGGCAACGGATGAGGAAAGCGTTAGCAAAAATAGTATTTCTTATGCGTTGTTTTCCCTAAACAAATTGCACAAACTGAACGGTCAACCACACATCTCGTTGTGGGATGACGCGTTCATTTGGCGGAAGCGGGTGGAATTTAAGGAATTTGAAACCCGCAATAGTTGCGCTATGGGGTTTCATCTTCTTTGCGAAACGGGTACCCACATCATACTAAGTAGGAATATGTGATAATATTTTGAAGCAAAAGATTACTCAGATTAGTATACAATCTTAGAGATCTTTATTTCGCTGGACAGGGGCACACTCCCGGAGAGAAAGCCTTCCGCCTTTAGTTAAAATTGCATATTTAACAAATCAAACAGTGAGTATTTTCTCCAAGTATTTTCAGACGGTAATACTTAAACACTGGCAATACTTAAACACTGAGTGTTGTCTCGCGTGTTGTCACCAAGCCTTAGAAACTCACGATCTCACTCCCAAAGTGACCAAAAACCGTTCGATCGGCGATCGAACGGTTTTTGGTCACTTTGGGAACGCGTCTGAAAATACTCAGTGTTGTCACCAAGCCTAAACTCGCGATCTTACTCCCGAAGTGACCAAAAACCGTTCGATCGCCAATCGTTCGGTTTTTGGTCACTTTGGGAACGCGTCTGAAAATACTCAGTGTTGTTTCGCGTGTTGTCACCAAGCCTAAACTCACGATCTCACTCCCAAAGTGACCAAAAACCGTTCGATCGCCGATCGTTCGGTTTTTGGTCACTTTGGGAACGTCTGAAAATACTTAGAGAAAATACCAGACAGGTCTTTGCAACCAAGCCGACTTCAGTTCTCACATACTGTAGAGCCCTAAACGTACGGTTTACGCCCTCCCGAATCTGGAATTCACGGCCGTGAATATTAAATTCACGGCCGTGAATATTTCACTGCACGTATGATTGCCCACACTGTTTGCGAGTAAATTAGATTGGGAAAACATTTTCCAACGTTCGTAATGCACAAAGATATATCATTTAGACTCTTAGGTAGGAGTTTTTTTAGCTCTTGACTGAGCCGTGGCCGCATCAGCTCAGTTTGCAGTCGCGACTGCGAGCTAAGCTGAGAGGCCCTTATAACTTTCATGCACATCGCATCAAAACTCAAACAGCGGAGGGGTTCTCGTGCGTTCTAGCGCACGATACTTGGCACCAATATTGCTAACAGCAATATTGGTGCACCCTCAAACGCACAACCTCTGATGTCAGCTATGCGCAAAACGCGTGCTACACATCATGGGTTTGGGTACATGCAAACCCAAACCCAAACATGCCAAACAGCAAAGGGCTTCCCGTGAGTTCCAGCGCCCGTAACTTTGCAAAAGTATTACTAAGATATCTTTTAGTTGCCAAAGGCCCAAGGCCTCAAAAGCCTTGTGCACGAAGCCATCAATTTATTTCTTTGGAGATTTATTGGGTTTGTGTTCGAGTTTACCCAAACCCAATACATGCCAAACTGAAAAGCAATTCCCGTGCGTTATAGCGCGCGAAACTATGCACAAATATTTACAAGACACATATCTTTCAGTTCTCAGAAGCACAAGGTTTGAGATAACTTGTTGGCAAAACCATCAATTTATTTCTTTGGCAGATCTATTGGGCTTGGGTTCGAATGTTTCCAAACCCAATAAATGCTAAACAGCGAAGGGCTTCCCGTGCGTTCTAGCGCACGTAACTGCGTAGAAATATTGCCAAGATATTTATCTTTGATATATTCGAAGCACAAGGTCTAAGAAAGTCTGTGCACAAAATGGTATTACTATTTCTTTGACACAGATTTTAGCGTGATATACAAAATCATAAATCTGGGTCAAAGAAATGATATGCTAACTTCGCGCACAAGCTATCGCAAACCTTGCACTTCAGAAAAGTGAAATATATGCATCTTATCAATATATTTTGCAAAGTTACGTGCGCTGGAACTCACGGGAAGCCCTTCGCTGTTTGGCATGCTTGGGTTTGGGTTTCAAACCCAAAAGGCATCATGCCAGCACGCGGCCGTCTTTAATATACTCAACGGCTTGCCATATGCTCTTGAGGGTGCACTGATATTGATATGAACAATATCACTGCCAAGTTTCGTGAGAAGATTCTCACGAAAACCCCTATTATGCAAAGCCGCAAGTGGTTGAAACCATCTCACACCGCACCAACTTAGCTTGCAGTCGCGAAGGCTAAGCTGATGCGGTTGCGGATGGGGCCAATCGATAGTTCAAACGAAAGGTATTCACCTAATGAATACAAACGCTTTAGAATCGAATGGTGGAAAAAATTATGCTTCATGCTACATTTTTCTCCTCCTGGTCCTCCATGGCTGTGAAGTGTTGGGGAGTGTGCTAGTCAAACTGCTTGTTTTTTTTTTTTTTGGCGCTCGATTGAATTAAGCATGGTTACATGTGACATATAATCTATTCCCCAAAAACAGATCGAAATTTCTATTCCCCATTTTGCACTTTTCTATTCCTCGATAACCTTTTTTCCCTTATCTGGAATGGCAGGTATGTCAACTCTTTCATAGTAGTCCAGAAGTTCAAGTATGAATCTCTGGCTATTGTGAGAGACTTGCTTTTCTGGCAGGGCTCTCTCTGGTCTTTTGACCTGACTTCGGGCTATCACCACGTAGAGTTGCACCATGACTTCCACACCTACGTGGCTTTTAGCTGGCAGGAGAGGTTCTATGTGTTTAAGGCTCTGCCTTTCGGTTTGGCGCCTGCCCCTTACTTCTTCACCAAGATCACCAATGAGCTAGCTGCTCGGTGGAGGAGGCAAGGTGCAGGCTTGGTTCACTACCTGGATGATTTTCTTTTCATCCAGAGACCGTCCGGTAGACCCTTTGCAGAGGAACAGGCGGCAGTCCTTCGGGACGTGGAGGACAGTGGTTTCCTGGTCAACCAGGAGAATTCAGCTTTGGATTTTCAGCAGCTGATTGAGTTCCTAGGAATTGGTATTGACTCTGTCAGAGGGGTGTTCTATGTGCCCCAAAAGAAGTGGGACTCCTTTCAGGCTCGAGTGACAGACGCACTTGGCAGGCAGTGGACCTCCCCCAGGGAGCTCTCCAGACTGGCGGGGAAGATTCAGAGCTTCAGCTTGGCCCTGGGTAAGGTGTGCCAGATGTTCTCTCGGGAGATGTACTTTGAGGTTGAGAGGCACACCGCCTGGGACAAGGCCATCAGGCTTACAGAGGAGGTGGCAGAGGAGCTCCGGTTTTGGCTTTCGGTGCAGAGGCGGCAGTTTGAAGCCCCTATCTGGCCGGTCTTTTTGGCTTTCAGAAACAGGATGTGGACAGATGCAGGTGGCACAGGCTGGGGAGCAGTCCTGGAGGCAGTTACAGGCAGGCTGGAGCAGGTCGCCAGAGGTCACCTGACCCTAGCAGAGCGGGAGGAGTCCTCCACACACAGGGAGATGGTGGGCTACTTGCAAGCCCTTCGGTCCTTCTCGGGCTTTGTGGAGGGGGGTACACTTAAACTGTACACAGACTCTCAGGCAGGCTGTCAGATTTTGGACAAAGGCTGTAGCTCTAAGCATCGGCTGCATCGGCTGGTGGTGAGCATCTTCTGGGAGTGCACCCGGCTGGGGGTGTCACTCTATCCCGTGTGGGTGCCTCGGGAGCTGAATGCTCAGGCGGACTATCTGGCAGGCATCTATGATGGGGATGACTGGCAACTGAACCCGTATTGGTTCAGGTGGCTTGACGGACTCTGGGGTCAGCACACAGTGGACCGCTTTGCCACAGACAAGAATGCTTTGCTGCCTCGGTTCAACAGCAGGTGGTGGTGTCCAGGCTCGGAGAACATTGACTGTTTCTCCCTTACGGACTGGTGGCTTGAGAACAACTGGTGCAACCCCCCCTTCGGCTTGGTGGGTAGGCTCTTGGAGGTGCTCAGGAGGTTTTCAGCGGTGGCTACAATCATTGTGCCGTACTGGACTGGCAGGCACTGGTGGCCCATCCTCTGTCCGGACGGGCAACACTTCGCACCCTTCGTACGGGACTGGAGGGAGCTCCCGAGGGACACGGCAGAGGCTCTGTTCCTGCCTGGTGCGGGCCGAGCTAATGAGAGAGCCGTGGGCCCGCCTAACTTCAGGGTGATGGCTCTGCGGGTGGACTTTTCGGCATGAGCAGGAGGGCATCTGGACTCGGCCTTCTGGAGGCAAGTGGAGGTCAGCCCTAGGGACCCCTTGGAGCAGGAGCTGCTGAGGAGCATGAAGATGGATATGGTGACCACCAGGGCAGTGGGCAGCTGGTGTAATAGTTACTTGGGAGCATTCGGGAGGTTCTCCAGGTGGTGTGCAGCCAGGCAGCCGCCGCGGGAGTGTTGCCCTGCATTGCCGGTGACAGTGGCATTGTATCTGAGGTTCGTCATGGACAGGGCAGACACATACTCAGTGGTTAAGACAGCATCAGGGGCTATCCACGCGGTGCATGACGTGGCTCTGGTTCCGAAGGACCAGAACCCCACCAAGACGGAGCTGTGCAAGGCAGTTCGGGAGCAGGCTCGGAGGAAGTTCGGGCTGGGTGTGAAGAATAGGAAGGCAGCCATGCCCGTTGTGCTGTTGGCCACCGGCATCAGGATGTACCACACAGACAGCAAAGGCAGGTTCTCCATCATCAGGCTGACAGTGGCATGCATGGGGTCAGTGATGTGGGCGGGATGCCTGCGGTACTCGGACATGAAGATGATCTGGGTTGGGGCGATGAGGTTCTACCCCACCCACATGGTCTTTCTCCTGACATCCAGGAAGAATGACCAGTACTGTGAGGGTGACGTGGTGTACGTGGCCCGTGGAGGGAAGCATTTCTGCCCAGTGGATCTCTCAGAGCGGCTTATCGAGGCGGGGCAGCTTTCCGGGTCAGTGAACCTGTTCCAGGGCTGGGACGGCAGGAAGGCCGTCAGGGACCCTCAGGTGCCTCTGAATGGCAGGCACATGGACTACCACGCCTGCAGGCGTGAGGTCATCAGGATGGTGGCTCAGGCAGCGGGTAAGACAGAAGCAGAGACCATGGCAGTATTTGGGACTCAGAGCATGAGGTCTGGTGGAGCCACAGTCGTGGCCCAGAAGGTGTCATTCGCCGAGTTCATGCGGCACGGGCACTGGATGACCCAGGCAGCAGCCATGAGGTACATCCAACCGTCCACCGAGCAAAGGGTGGCAGTGACAGCAGCAGCTGATTACTAGACTGCCGACCGTGCAGTAGCACTGGCCGAGACTGAAGTGCAGTAGCCTGTAGCACTATGTGCTGGCCAGTATGATGTGTGCCTGCGGGCTATTATTGGTATTATTACCTGTTGTATGATCTTTGTTTTGTCTCCGTGACATGCATCTTGCTTTACAGGTGTGATTATTGGGTAGCTAGGGTAGATAGGGTAGCTAGGGGGGTCCGTAGGGTAGGTGTGTCACATAACTGGATGTTATGTGTCACAGTGCAGCGAGCGGAGCGAGAGGTGCTGTGTCACATAACTCTGGTTATGTGACAGACCGGACCGTGGGACCCAGGATCGTAGGTCCCGGGACCTAGGTCCCAGGACCGTAGGTCCCAGGTCTGAGCCGTATAAGGTTTGGAACTCTGTAGAGTTCTGCTCCGACACTTGATTTGTTTTCGGGAAGGGTATCATCCCGCCCGCCCACCTCACTGGCATTATTTACGTTCGTTTTCATTCCGATATTGCGTTGCGGGTCCCTTTGCCCGCATTACTATTTGCACTAATAATTCTTAATTATTAGTGCTCTCCGATACCCTATCCGTGACATGCATCTTGCTTTATAGGTGTGATTATTGGGTAGCTAGGGTAGATAGGGTAGCTAGGGGGGTCCGTAGGGTAGGTGTGTCACATAACCCCCCTCAGTGCGCTCATCGTCGTTAAGCGGAGTCTTTAAATATGGAGGGGGGGGTCCGCACTCCATACTGAACTTTTTTTTAATGTATTATAATTAATTAAATATTACATACTTATATTTATTGCCGGTCAGCCGAAATAATATTTATACTGTTTAACGATAGGGTTTAAATATTCGGGAGAACTCCTCGGGCGATCGCTTGACGCATACGCCTGTAGAAAATTATACCCACGGTTTTGCCGGCGGACGAGCGGACAGGTTCACGACATTCGTAGTTTTCTGAATTAGTTCGATCTGCTCGGTGACATGAGCCGCGTTCACAGATTCAGGTCGTGACACGCCAACTCATCTACTGCTAGGTCTATCTGAAGCTATGGGGATTAAGTGCCGGCCACGGGGAGAAAAATGCGAATCGGCAGGGGAGAAATTCAAGGGCGCCGAAGGCGCCCTTGTTCAAGGAAGGAAAAAGGGGAGAAAAAGGGGGAAAAGAAAGAGGGAGAAGAAAAAGGGGGTGGAAAAAAAGGGAAAGAAAAAGGGGAGAAAAGGGGAAAGGGAAAAGGGGAGAAAAGGGGAGGAGAAGAGGGGGAGGAAAAAGGGGAAGGAAAAAGGGAGAAAAAAAGGGGGAGAAAAGGGGGGAAGGGAGAGAAAAAAAAAGGGGGGAAGGGGGAGAAAAAGGGAGAAAAAAGGGAAGAAAAAGGGGGGAGGGGGAGAAAAGGGGGAAGGAAAAAGGGAGAAAAAGGGGAGAAAAAGGGGAGAAAAAGGGGGGAAGGGAGAGAAAAAGAAGGAAAAAAGGGAGAAAAAGGAGAGAAAAAGGGGAAAGGGGGAAGGGAGAGAAGGGGGAAGGGAAAAAGGGGGAAAAAGGAAGAAAGGGCGAGGGAGAGAAAGAAGGGGGGGGAAGGGGGAGGAGAAAAAGGGGAGAAAAAGGGGAGAAAAAAAGGGGGGAAGGGGAGAAGAGGGAGAAAAAGGGGGGGAGAGGAAAGGGGGAAAAGGGGGAAGGGGAGAAAAGGGGGAGAAAAAAAGGGGGCAAAAAGGGGAGAAGAAAAAGGGGGGAAGGGGGAGAAAAAAAGGAGGGAAAAGGGGGAGGAAAAAGGAGGGAAAAGGGGGAGAACAAAAAAGAGGGGAAAAGGGGGAGAACAACAATGAGGAATAATGAAGGGAGAATAAAAGGGAACGGGGGGTGGGGAGGGGATGAAACAAAGGGGGAGGGAAAACACTTATTTTGTTGTAGTGGAGGGTACTTTTCCCCAAAATCCAAGATTCTTTTTAACAGAGTTTAGGTTACTTTTTGGGGGTATAGGTTAATTTTTTGTGGAGGCTAGGCAACTTTCTGATGGAGTCTAAGGTATACATAGGTATTGGGGTATAGGTATACATATATTGCCCCAATGATATCATTCAAATTACATATGCCATGCTGCCGTATGCTAATGACCATACTATATCAAGCCGAGGATTTCAAAATTACTAATTTCACTTGTGCTGCATGATTTGGACATAGACTTTTCTAGTACATGTGGGAAGGCAGTGTGGGTTGCCCTTTTTCCCCTGATGCTTCTGCAATGCACCACACGTGCATGGAATGGCGTTCTTAATGGCAGCCTTGCTAGCAGCCTTGCTACTCATTTTGACCACAGGTTTTTTTATTCCGAGGCCTGCATATAGACACAACCCCAAAATCAACTATCCACCATCCATCCAAGGAATCAAAAGGTTGGAGACATTGATCAACTAGGTGTGCACACAAATGATGCCAGGAGACCAACACAGATGAGGGGAGCTACCTGATGATGGTACCAAAGCAAGCGTGTTGGGAACATGCCCAGGAATAGGTGAGGAACCTGTGTAATTTCCAATCACCCCACATTAAAGCAAACTTTAATGAATCCACTAGTATTCACAACCCACCATCAACTTTCAAATCCAGGCTATCAAGGGGTGGAGACCTTGGAGAAGAGGGGGCGCATCAAGCGAGGGCATCACCTGTGGAGGCCGAGAGGGGCAACATCGGTGTTGCTGTCGCGGGGCTTGACGGGCTCGCCGCAAAGGGGCCTGTCTCCCCGCCTTACTTGCCTCAGTCAAGCTCTCAAATGATGCAAGCAAGCCTATAGGAAGCGGTGGAGGGATTGAGGGAGGCATCACCTGTGGAGGCCGAGAGGGGCAGCATCGGTGTTGCCGTCGCGGGGCTTAACGGGCTCGCCGCAAAGGGGCCTATCTCCCCTCCTTACTTGCCTCAGTCTCAAATGATGCAAGCAAGCCTATAGGAAGCGGTGGAGGGATTGAGGGAGGCATCACCTGTGGAGGCCGAGAGGGGCAGCATCGGTGTTGCTGCTGCAGCGCTTGACGAGCTCGCCGCAAAGGGGCCTATCTCCCCTCCTTACTTGCCTCAGTCTCAAATGATGCGAGCAAGCCTATAGGAAGCGGTGGAGGGATTGAGGGAGGCATCACCTGTGAAGGCCGAGAGGGGCAGCATCGGTGTTGCTGCTGCAGCGCTTGACGAGCTCGCCGCAAAGGGGCCTGTCTCCCCTCCTTACTTGCCTCAGTCTCAAATGATGCAAGCAAGCCTACGGGAAGCGGTGGAGAGATTGAGGGAGGCATCACCTGTGGAGGCCGAGAGGGGGAGGGGGCTCCCGCCATCGAAGAGGGGGCTCCGCCATCGAGGGGGGCTCCTACCATCGAGGGGGGGGGCTCTTGCCATCGAGGTGGGGGCTCCTGCCATCGAGGGATTGAGGGGGCCATCACCAGTGGAGGCTGAGAGGGGCAAAATCGATGCCGTTGCCGCAGCGCTTGACTGGAACGCCGCAAAGAGGCCTGTCTCCCCCCCTTTGGTTTGCTCAATCTCAAATGATGCAAGCAAGCTTGGGGGTGGAGGGATTGAGGGGGGCATCACCTGTAGAGGCTGAGAGGGGCAACATCGGTGGTGCTGCCGCAACGCTCGCTGTAGGGTGACCTGGCCCCAACCTTCCGTCCACTCCATCATCTCTCCGAATGATGCAAGCTAGCAAGGGGGAGAACAAGACAAATGACAATGTGGGGGAACCCGGAGATTAAGCAAGGTAAGTATATGTACCTGTGAGCAGGGGCATTTTGGCTTGCTTTCGGGCGGCACGATAACGCGCTTCGTTGGCAGCACGCCTGGCACGTCGTGCCGCGAGTTTGGTTGCCGCCTGATGGATATAGTGTGCGGCTGCTTTTGCCATGCTCTCCTCAGCCTTTTTCACTTCCGGCCGACGGAAATCCTTCAATCCCGCAACGCCGATGTCCTCCCCATTGTCAGCTAGAAGCACCTTCATGACATAGCGGTGCTCACCTTGTAGAGCGTATGCCAAGGCATCGGCACGCTCCGCCAACCACCAATCATACAAGTGCTTCGGTTGCCCATACCCGGTACCCAGTGTCTCACGAATGTGGTGATTGTGCATGCACAACACCTCCAGCATGACCAGGATACCCAGTAGTGTGGACATGTTCGGGTGCACCACTTCTCCCATGACCTTGTGTGCACGCTCACACGCGATGCTCCCACGGCCATTACTGCGCCACACAGGCAATACACCAAAAGTCGACTTGCCAGGAACGGGGCGGTGTTGGCGTCCATGCAGCGCCAAGGTATCAAAGAGAGGGGCACGATTTTGCGCACGGGTGATGGCTTTCAACGCCCCTTGCGAAAATACGCTTTTGCCTTTCTCTGGTCCACGGCCTTCAGCTCTTTCCATGCCCACGATGGAATCCACCATTCCCTGGGATTCAAACATAGAGTTTTTTTCAAATACACGAAAAAGAAACCATTAAAAAGCACTCATTACGGAATACCTGTAGGTTCTTGCGGATCATCACGCCCATGTGCAATGGCCTGCGCAGGTTGGGCCCCATCGTAGTGTAATAGGGCCCATCTGCTGTCTTCATGCCACTCACGGGGTCGAACGCAACCTTCTTAAGCTCTTCCAACTGAGCTGAGGTGAACGTAGTGTCCGCAGGCCACTTTTGTCCGAACAAATAGCCAGAGAAGGTGCGAGACAAGAGGACTTGATCGACCTAGTTAAATACAACCAAAGGTAATTAATGATGATGAAATTAAGATTTCTTTTGCACTTCACATCTCATCGCCAACAGGCACACTGCTTAACATTTCATTAGGAAATAGCTTTCTTCTTACATGCTTCAAGTGTGTGAGAGAAAATCTCTTTTTGGAATGTTTTTTCTAGGCTGATTCACAACTTCACATGCTTTCAAGGCTGATACACAGCTTCTAAGGCTTTCTAGGCTGATACACAGCTTCTATAGGACTCACCAAGTGCTCATCATTTTTATCCACGTATGTGTACGCATCACTGATAGCGGTCTTCATCATGGTGAAGCGCTTATCCGTGTTGTTGCACTTAGAAACGACCTTCTTAATCTCGTGGAACAAATCTGGAGTGCACAATTCAGCGCGTAGCGCTGCCTTCACCTCAGCTTCACGAGATGGAGCGATGTCAAATGACACAATCCATGAGGCCCAACCAGGACGACGAACAATTGCTTTGAACATCGGAAGCTTCTGCTCAAGTTTCTCACTGCAACACATCCCCGCCCTCGTTCTCAGCCGAGCATTTTGACATAATGGCATGAGCCCCCCTCAATGGCAGCAACCCCCCTCGATGGCATGAGCCTCCCACCCCTCTATGGCAAGAGTACCCCTCGATGGTAGGAGCCCCCCCTCGATAGCTAGAGC
>LGRX02004813.1:72970-91016 GCA_001247695.2 Cymbomonas tetramitiformis
GGCAAGGCCCCCATCTGCATGCATCTCACAGCGCCGGTGTTGGCAAGCCCCCCCCCCGCATAAAGTCACAAAGGAGGAAATGGGCTGAGGGGAGGGGGGAGGGACATACGTCTTCGTCGATATAAAGTTTGCTATCTCGTTTGTTTCGGTGGCCAAGGTGGCCAAGCTTTTCAAACCCATTGCCTTGGCGGACTTATAGGTGTTATCGAAGGAAGCGGACTCATGGGCAACGACGGATTGCATTTCCCTTCGACGATAAGAGGCCTTAGCTGCAAGCAGGTCACTCAGATGATGTGCCAACACCTCACGAGGAATCATACGGATCCCCAAGTCCTCAAGAGATGGGAACGGCACAACCTTGTAGGTGGCGAGACTTGCGGATACATACATGTCTCGAGCTGATTGTAGGCTCGGTTTTATCGCGGGGGGTAGCTCATGCCAAGCCTCATCTCCCACCATACGCTGCACTTCACAACACAACCCTAAAACTAGTGAACAATGAGCACAACAATATCGAACAATGAGCAAAACGATATGAAACAACCAGGTTTTCAAGGTGGAGGCAGGAGCCCCCCTGGATGGCAGGAGCCCCTCCCCCCTCAATGGCAAGAGCTCCCCTTGATGGCAGAAGCCTCCCTCGATGGCCGGACCCCCTTGGATGGCGGGAGCCCCCGGATGGCGAAGCCTCCCTCGATGGTAGGACCCCCCCCGGATGGCGGAGCCCCCTCGATGGCATGAGCCCCCTCCTCGATGGCGGAGCCCCCACTTGGATGACAGAGCCCCCCGATGGCGGGAGCCCCCCTCGATGGCGGACCCCCCTTGAATGGCGGAGCCCCCGTCGATGGCATGAGCCCCCCTCGATGGCAGAGTCCCCCTCGATGGCGGAGCCCCCGGATGGCACGAGTCCCCACCGATGGCAGCCCCCGAGAGCCCCCGATGGCGAAGCCTCCCGGATGGCAGGACCCCCTCCTTGGATGGCGGGAGCCCCCCTCCTTCGATGGCAAGAGCCCCCCTCGATGGCAGGAGCCCCCCCCCCTCGATGGCGGGAGCCCCGTGGATGGCAGGAGCCCCCTCGATGGCGGGAGCCCCCTTGGATGGCGGGAGCCCGCAGATGCCCCATGTTTGCAACGTGCGTGCGCCCCATGTTTGCAACGTGCGGATGCGCCCCATGTTTGCAACGTACGTGCGTGTGCTCCCCATGTTTGCAACGTGCAGATGTGCCCCATGTCGGTTTGCAACGTGCAGATGCTCCCCATGTTTGCAACGTGCAGATGCGCCCCCCCCCTCGATGGCAGGAGCCCCCCCTGCACTTCACAGGACAACCCTAAACCCTAAAACTAGTGAATAATGAGCACAACAATATCGAACCATGGGCACAACAATATGAAACAACCAGGTTTTCAAGGTAATGTCAAGTGTGGGGCACACGCACCTCGAGGTGATCGAACCACACGGTGGCCAAGGAGTAGTAACTCTGCTCTCGAAGCAGCAATTCCTTAGTGGCCATCTCAATTAACGTCTTGGCTAAGGACAAGACACCAACCTTGCGGGTGTACAAGAGCACCAACTTAGTTGCGACCGCCCGAGTTAGCATCCGAGATGGCACTAGGAAACCAATGCTGAGATCCATATCGATCTCTATCTGGACAATCTCAGGAAGCTGAGATAAGACCCGCGGATCGTGATCGTACGCACTAGTGCCACAAGTGTCACATCTACGCCGGGTACTGGTGATGAAGTCATATAAACCATCTGGGCGAAGGATAGAAGTACATGACGCCGCTCCAAACTTGAACAAATACAAGAATGTCGTTCGCGGGTTGGTGCACTTGTCGTTGGCACACGGGACGATACCACCAGGAAGGAAAGATTTCCGCATGTTGAGCAAGTCCACCAAATACAAGCGCACTCCATGCAAAGCCGAGGAAATAGGGACAGGCTTGGCGGGCCCACCATCCATTCCGATTTTCTTGCAGGGTGGGATAGTGAAATGTAGCTGCTCATGGACGTCGAATGAAAGGCATCCCGACTTGAACTCTGTGTTCAACTGTGCGAACAAGTCCACGATGCAAGAAGGAACATGAATCGAAGAGGGCTTGAATTGAGAATCCGTGTGTGGAGGGATAGAAGGTGGCAAGATACCAAAAAGCTCGCTAGTGGTGATCTCAGTAGTGCCAGAAAGGGTCCCGTCGTTTACCCTATGTCCGCCATTAACGAGAAGGGGCTCGACGACGATAGACGCCTCGATCATGGCGTATGTGATGTTATCCACAGTCGGAAAATAACAACCGATGTGCTCGTAAAATAGGTTGTTCGAATGGACGCTTTGAACATCGATCAGGTACCTAACTCACAGCAAGCGGCCAAAACGTCGGAACACTGTAATGGAGAAAAGTCGGAACGCGAATAGTCTAGGCTATGCACACTATCGATAAGTATATGCGCTACCATGGACATATATAACTTAAGGGCACGTGTGCTTCTAGTTTTGCATGAAACGTGGGTATGAAAGTCGCACCGTGGTAATGGGGGCTGCTCCGACGGAATGAGCACTCAGAAGGTTTGGCTCCTGCAACGTGAATTGCACAAAGAAAAAGTGAGGTGCAACACGTAATGTCGAAAAGTGCTAAGGGTGCTATAAGGACAGTAGAAAGCGGATATGTCGTGTAGGCAACATGACGTGTTGTGCACGCGCGGTTGTTCACACAAAAGCGTCAATTCAAAAGGTGAAAGAATGACCTGCACTGAGCTGGTGCCTTCGACGCTTTGCGGGCTGTCAATCTTCAGAAGTGAACGCGCCGCAGAAGCTGACCACGAACTCTTCTCACGTGGCATATCGGAAACTTTAGGTAAGTTCAGGTGAGTAGAACTGATACTTTGATACTTTTGAAGTAAGAAATCGTTGATCTGCTGTTGCGTAGGCTTGAAGCCTTTGTACTCGCCAGCAACATCTGGGGGTGTGGCAAGGCTCGAAATCTTAGGCTGGCTACCGGGTGCTAATACAGTCTTCATGGCAGGAGAGGCCCACTGAAGTTTTGCGCGCATCACACAGTCAGGAGCGGTACGGTCATGTGGCTTGTGCGTGCGCTTGTTTCCGGACCGAATTGCACTGCAACGTGGGCAACGAAGGATGCCTTTCGCCTTCGCTGCGAGTACAACTGTGCGCCTAGATGCCTTGTAATCTTGGTTCACCCGAACGCGTTTATCGCGCTTGCCACCAGCTCCTCCTGCCATGACGAACCAGATAGCAACGCTGCACGACTTCCAAGAAAAGCATTTTCGGCTAAACATTCAACAGCGATCGGATGATGGCATGCTTCATGGGGAATTACCGTGGATGTGGAACGTCATGGGGATTAAAATGCACGGAACAACGGGAGGCGCACGATGGGCTCAGATCTATTCAGATCTGACGCTTGCGAGATTGGAAGGGGATTAAAAGGGGATTAACTCCCCGTGGCCGCACCATATCCCGTCCTCTCGGTATAAAGCTATATCTGCTCGATACCTTCACGAGTATCTACGGAAGTGAGTCTGATTCACCACCAGAGTCTCAAGAGCAAATATGTCACATGTACAAATGACCGATCAAGTGAAACGTCAATATGATGTAAAACTTTCAAATAACTTAAACAGATTATGTAGATTATATGTATAATAATGACCATCGAATTTTTCAAATCTACACTTAACATATTGAACGATACTCAAAAAACATTTAACGGTAATATCGAGACAATTGAATATCCAAATGATGATATAACCACGAAATATAAAATGTATGCAACTAATCAACATACTAATACCGGTCGCAAATATATCGCTCTACCGACACATGTACAATTGACCGATCAAGTGAAACGTCAATATAATATAATGTCTACCGAGTGACCAAGTTTGTTTCTAATCCCAACACGCTCCGTTAGTCTTATATTGTGATGTCTGATTTTCTTAAAAAATATATAAAAAAACATTCATGTCTCTAGAAAGAAAAAAATTCAATCAATACAATTTCAAAAAAATATTTTGTCAACACAGAAAAGAAAAAAAAAACATAAAGTTTTCAGACCTCACCGGCCTTCCATGATCACTAATTTCATTATTTTGTTAAGTATACTCGTTTGATCATTGAATTCATTTGTTACTTTGTTGAACAAAATTCAGATAAAGAGTATTAAAATAATCCACATAAAGACTTGAGATCATTTCTGAATAATCCACATAAAGACTACTTTCACATAGGGTAAACAAGCGAACAAGACATACAAACTACTTACTGTCTTACAAAGCAATCAATACATTCAATACTTCCTATTCTCTTTCTCAAGAAAGAATAAGAATGGCTGCTTTCAACATGAAGATCCGTGATGTATCTATTGGAGTCGAAATGGGACTCTGGGAAGATGATTGTGGAAACCCATGTGTCTATCTCAAAAACCCCGATGATGAATATTTGTCTTGTCATGAAGATGGAAAACATATATTCTGGCATGCGATCGTAGATGATGATGCATGGAATTGGGAAATGTGGTATCCTGAATACACCAACTCTGGAGTCTTTTTGAAATCTTACCATGATACTTATATGACCTCTGATGGTGAAGAGGATGGAAGAATGTGGCAATGTGATGAACATTCTGATGTCTATGTTGAAATGACCAAGGCGGAATATGATGAGTTGATGAGGGGTGATAGTGATATTGAAGAAGAGACTGATGAGTCTGGTAAAGAAGATGATGATCCTATCAAGAAAAAAAAAAACAGAAAAAAAAGAGAAGTCTGATGATGACAAACCCAAGAGGACGATTGACCCCGAAGTTCACCGGAAGGGTGCGATAGCCCGAAAGGTCAAGACCCTCATTGAGTCTGAGTGTAAGGCTGAGCTTGATGGATTGAAAGGTAAAGAGAGGTCTGCCAAGAAGACTGAACTCTACCAAAAACACAAAAAAAGAGAACAGCGATCTTTTCAAGAAGTTGTACAAGAAGGCTGAGAAGGAAGCGTAAGTAAACACACAAGTCTAGGGTGTAAATATTAGAAGAGTTCGTAAATATTTGTACAGATAAAAAAACCCAAAAAAAAACTTAACTACTCTCATAGCTTAACTGGTAAAGCGTTTGTCATATGACAATCAGATGTGGGTTCAACTCCCATTGAGAGTTTTATGAAAAAAGATTCTTGTCCGATAAAAAAAACAAATATCAATTGATAAGATTTCAAAAAAAATATTTTGTCGATATAGAATCTAAAATGAAAATAAATTTCATCTCGTCGGTGACCACTTCTTCGATTCTTTGTTACATCTTAAACGAGTCTCTTGTAAATTTTTTTAGAATTCATTGACGTAGACTATGTTATCATTTCAAAACTTCGGATACAAATGTATCTATACCGTAACCACTTAATAATACCATGCCAATAATCATACAAAGTATTCCAACTGTCTTATTATTATCTTTGTACGTTTGATATCCATATACAAAGAACAAAATACCAAAAAATGAAAATAACATTTGAGATATCGTTATACCGATACCTGCTGAAAATGATTTCTTTATTATATTCATATCGAACCACTTTTGATCGCCTTTTCTAATTGTCATAATATTACCTATAAAATATTATAGTAGTAGTCTCTGAAAGTTTCTTTTCAAAACCAAAAAGAATGATTGATAGTATTCATTTGGGTCGCCGTACCTTTAACCGGGTTAGCATAACATAGATGAAAAAGAGATGTCTTCTAGTAATTATATGTTCCCATAATATGATCAAATAAAGGTAGAATAATATTATAATTTCCTTTTTTGTTTTCCTTTTATTTTATGATGCATCGTATGGTTTTTACAGACCCAAGCTATATATGTTTTAGGTAAAATGTATTCATATACACATCACCACGAAATGCCAAAAATGAGGACGATAAGGGTTTGGGTTTTGAATTCTGATGCTAGTATTGCATTTAGATTCAAAATTCAATGGTTATAACCCATTTCGATGTTGAGGAAAACGATGATGACCTCAAAATTTATTGGTTCTCGGTAATTAGGGGTGTTACAGCTGCCTGAAATCCCCCTATACAACCCGAATTCATAGGGTTTGTGCGCACATAGTAGTTATTGCGCAAATATCGTTTCAGGGTGACATTGGTATCATATGACTTCAGTTCGGATATCGTTTTAGCAAGTTTGATGCCTTGCTTCACAAGAAATCATGCCTTGTGGTGCAAGCATGGCATATTTTGAACACACGCTAGAGTTCGCGGGGGGAAAAGGCCAATAAGGGTTTGGGTTTCGAATTCCGATGCAATCGTTACATTTATATGCATATAGTACGATGTTACTAACGTACTTCGATGCTAAAAAGTTGATGGTAACCTCGATTGTGCATGATTCCCAATATTTCAAGGGCGTCGCATCACAATACAAATCGCTCATATTCCCATAATGACATATCGTATATAGGGTATATATGCGTATGCGTGTACGTGTGGTGTAAGATGAGAATCCACCCATATGGGATAGTATATTTGGCTTCCTAAATTCAGCCTAGGCGTATTTCAGCAACGACGGTGTGTTGCATTTCTATGAAAGCCACCTCTAACCTTTGGGGCGGGCCATAGCCTTTCCAAATTATCACTCCTCAGAGTGCCCTGTACTGTATGCTCGTGCGCTAACTAGCTATTTCACTTAGTTTTCCATGAAGCATATTTAGTCAAATATAAGCTTTTGCTTTTAATACATAACACACCCACACATAATACAGTTTTCTGTTCGTTCGAATGCGGCCGTGCTACAAAGCTTCGTCTCGATCAAGCCGTGCTATGTAGAATGAATACCTGTGATATTCGCGAACACGCACATGTGCAATTTCCAAACATTAACATGCAACAAAGTATCATTGTGCAGTAGAGGACGGAAATACAGCTGCGTGCCTAGCTACACGTTAAGGGATGCAGATGCAAGGAATGCAGGCTTGTGAAGTGCTCAGGGTTCGTAGGGTTCTGAAATTCCGGGGAGTTGGAAACCGACGGAGCTGCACGATTCTACAGCTCCAATGGGTGGCTTACTCGAGTTCTTCATCCTTCGTGACGAAGAACTCGAGTAAGCCAGGCGTGATTGGGGTCAATCCCAAGCTGGGGTGGCTTTTGCCAATCCTCCAGACTACCACACCAAATGTGCTGATGACACCTGAACTGTGTGGTCCGCGCGGTTCTGTCGAGTAGCTTTCTCGAACCCTTCACCACATATGGCGAAGGACTCGAGAAAGCTAGGCGTGATTGGGTTTAAGCCCAAGCTGGAGTGGCATTCGCCAAACTTCCAGACTGTCACACCAAAGAGGCTGCATACCCGAACTTTCTGGTCAGTGCGGTGGGATAGATTTATCGGTTCCGTGTCACAAGTGGTGAGATACTCAGTAAAGCTAGAGTTGTTCGGGGCGAACTCCAAGATATTCTGGCATTTGGGAACTTTTATACTGCCACACCCACGTATAGAAACGTTTTCATTTGGCCGTTTCTACTGTAATCGGCGAAGGCGAAATATCCCTGCAAAACATAAGTTGTACAATGCAGCAAATAACAACTAAGCGCATATAAACTCCCAACCAAGCCAAAATATTCGTTCCTCAGATAATGCTGGATTCAGTGACCCGTAGGTCATAACTATTCTGACTCCCGTTAGCTGTACCAGTACTCGTACAGTACTAGGTGACAGATCCCTAGGTCACAGACACCTTATATTCGTTTATCTTTATAATCAGTTTACACTTGTATGAAAACTATTCAGTGACCGCCCCGATATAATACGTCATATTATATCTCACAGGTTATGGGGTATTACCCCGCTTTTATCACTGCTGACTTTGCCATGATTGGCTAAGCTTTTCCGCTTGGCGGGGCGTTGGGGCCTCGCGAGATGTTGAATTGGCCACTTTAGGGCGCGCGGTTTGCGCTATGTTGCGGTGAGATTGCGAGTTGGGATTTTCGGCAACTTCTACGGGTGTCCGCGTTGGATTTTGTTTTAGACTGGACTTGATCACCCCTGTCAACAACTCCTTGGCCGCCGCGTATTCGACTCCGTTGATTTCGTTCGACCCCTTCTTCTCCTCACTCCGCAACTGCATTACGGTCGCCCGCCACCTTACAATTTGACACTCGCCTTTTCCCCAACCCCCCTCCTATAGGAATTTATTCTGATGACTTCATCCTCAGTTGGAACACCGGCCATGGGCGCTAGGATGCGCCTAGATTCAATTTTTGCTAGGAACGTGGGTGCTCGCTACAAGAGCACCCCGCAGTCAGCGAATGTCGCACTCGCTGCTGCTGACAGGACGCGCAGCAATGCCGTTTTGCAATCGTCTTGGGACGTTGACGTTGTGAAGCGTGTTGCGAAGGACACCTTAGGTACTAAGGCGTCCTCGTTTTCCGGAAGTGAACCTCATCGACAACTTCTTTGGGATTCCTTGGTTACTGCCTTGGAAGCATCGTTTGTCAACAAGGACAACGCCAACGAGGACATCTTTGACCTCGTGGACGTCACCAAGGAGGTTCACCCGATCTTCAACGACATTTTACTTCGTGCGTTGGTCTCTTTGACAACGCCACACTCTCCAGCTCGAAGGTGGGTTGACGCTTCCGCTCGGATCTCTCCGCGCGACGGTAAGCGTGCTCTCCTAGAGATCACCAAGCGGCTGCTGCCGCCTGGGCATCGGCCGCTCCGCCATCACGAGGAGCTCTTAGGCATCTCTTTTGGGTCGTCTAATGACCCTGAGCCCTTGGTTGCCCAATTTGACGAATGTCTTAAAGCTATCGCGGCTAGCGGAGCGGGTCCCCTGGATGACGAAGCAGCCAAAAGGCAGCTACTGGCAGCGCTGGACGCTGACTTTTACAAGGAGGTGATTACCCCGCTCCGCCTGGACACCGAGTTGGCGAAGGTGAGCATCGAGGAGGTGTACACTCACGTTCTAGAGGTGTGGTGGTGTGCGAACCCTAATGGCCCTCCCACCCGCCCCAAGGCAGCCGCGCCTGTCCCGACGCACACGCCTCTCGGATTGGCTTACGCGGGTGACGGACAGAGTGACATCTCGGACTTCCTCGAGGAGTTCGCTCGTATCATTGGTGAGGCCTCTACCCTACTCACCTCCCTCCGTCATGACGAGCGCGGAATTGCAACCGACACACCGCCGCCACGGAGTGATTTTTCCCGTAGGCATGGGGGCGGTGGTGTGAGATTTCCACCGTCCAAGTGGCGCGACGAACGAAACCGTCGGACCGACGGTAAGTTTCACGGACGTAATCGTCACGTGGGATGGAAGCAACGCTTCGCGGCATCCCCGCTCCCGAAGGGCGGGAATTGGCCTCAAGGCATGAAGCCGCAGGGTGCTAGGAGCATTTCTTTTCACTCCGCATCCTCGGCCTTCGTTCAGGAGTGCCCCCTCTGCCCTGGGCACTTTCACGACACTGCACGTTGCCCTGAGGTGTGTGGTTCGTGCGATGTGGACCTACGGGATGCCGCCATGGACCTAGACGAGGTCGTTTCGGCCTTTCAAACCGCCTTCGACAACGAGAACGACGAAGAGTTCGCTGACTTGTGCCACGAGCACGACCAGCCGCTGGTGCGTACCGATCCTGAGCCTTTCACTTACCCGGTACGGCACGACGTGGGATTGCGTGCACACTATGCGGGCTTGGGTCATGGTGCCTCGGGCGCCGGCATGGGAGATGTACTATCAGATGCACGGGGAGTACTCGAATCCCTGCGGTCTGCGGCTACGGCTGCACAGGTCGGTGGTGCTACCGACGCCGGTAAACAACCACCGCTGCACATCGGCACTTTGTCCGTGCCGCAGGTGGTGTGCGATGCGCCACCACCAACTGCCAATCACGTGATCGACGCTGGACTTTACCCTGTTTCGGCATCGGACCCCGCTTCTTTCGACTCTCCTTTCGAGGAGCCGCTACGAGTGTCCTTTATGGACCGGGTAATGCCAACATGCCCTGAAACCTCCCTTAAGTTGTGCTCGATTGACTCGGATCACGAGTCGATTCACCCGGGAGAGCTTTCCGTGATCGACGATGACGACGGCTCCGACAGCTATTCCTTTTCCGGAGACGAGATTCCCTCGGCCCCACCGGCTACACGGTCACGTGTCGGTGTGGAAACATTGCCGAGATTCTTTTCCTTTGCATCTCTAGCCCTGCCCGCACTCATGTGTCTTACATGTGTGTCAGCGGTTCAGGGTTCGGTGGTGCTCGATCGAGCCCCTGAATTCACCGCAGCAGTACATCCCACTGGGGTGGCTGCCAACAGTCTGCCTGCCTTGCCGTACTGTTTTACTTTCGGCATTTCTTTTCCATCTTTGGTTTCGGCGGGTTTGGATTCTGATTTTCAATTTTCGGAATTTCTGATTTTGCTCCGCAAATCTTTTCCTGGCTCTGACTTCTGGACTCTGGCTTCTGGCTTCTGGTTCTGGACTCTGGCTTCTGGACTCTGGTTCTGGATTATGACTTCTGGGCTCTGGTTCTGGTTGAACTTCTTTGACACTGACAACTTCTTCAACTCTGGTGAACTCTGCAACTTTGTAGACCACTTTCAAAGTGGCTGAGTATCTGCAAGATTGAGCTGTAGGAACTTAGCTTGCAAGCAGTATCCTAGCAGCAGTTTTAGGAAGGGACCGCCCTGGCTAAAGCACAGGCCTCCCTCTAGCAGTTTCCAGCTCTTAGCTGTTTGTTGTTTCGGAACAATTTGCTTTGTCTGTGCTCCGCTCTCTGCCACCTGTAACAGCACTATGTACAGTCACAGGGTGGTGTGCTGGATTCAGTGACCCGTAGGTCATAACTATTCTGACTCCCGTTAGCTGTACCAGTACTCGTACAGTACTAGGTGACAGATCCCTAGGTCACAGACACCTTATATTCGTTTATCTTTATAATCAGTTTACACTTGTATGAAAACTATTCAGTGACCGCCCCGATATAATACGTCATATTATATCTCACAGATAAGGTTAGAGGCTGATAAAGTGTACTCACCTTGACAAGAGACGAAATCCTTTCGTAAGAGGCACGCACTGCCGCCAGACCCGAAAATCGGAGAATTCGGCTGTCCGGTCGAAAAGCGTCTTCGTAGCCCCACGGATATGCCTGCAACAAAAATATAAGTGTTCCAACATAATATTTTCACTAAATTCTGGGCGCATCGAGAGTCTCATAATGCCTAGCCATGGAAAACGTTTGAAACCCAAAACCGGGTCGATCAGCGGGAAATCGACTGACGACGAAAAAAGACTCTCTTCGCGACATATTTTGCCGAAAAGGAGAAATCAGAAATCATACGATCCTCAAAAATCTCGTAAACAAAAGTCTAAACAAACTTGCAACCGCTCTAGGCCCTTGAAAATGATTATTTGCTTTTTCTCGCGAAGGTGAGACTCAGCCGGCGCTCGGAAAACTAGCAAACCAACGGCATACTCCCGCGGTTATCTCAGCCTCAACGCCATCCCGCGTCTCGCCACTTCTCAGAGCTATCAAGACACATGTTTTACAAAAAATATTGAAGTAACAGCCTCTATTTTTTTTGGCAGCGATGTTTTCTGGAATTTTCGGTGAGGTGCGCGACGCTCGGAAAAATAGGAGAACTAACAACGTAAATAGCGGATCGGTAAATGAATTAGCGTCCAGGCGTCATAGTGCCATCATCATGATGTGTATTTTATTATATGGTTCTCTTTTATGTATCTTAAAATGAAGATAATCCCACAAAGTTTTATATATGAAGATTATCATAATGCACATTGGTAATATGTGTTTATTTTTCATATCTATCCCACTTGCACGTGTCGCTATTTTGATACATATACTTAAACACGCTACTAAAGGAATACACGAGTCTACGAAACGAAAACTCATCCCATCATCCGATGTAACACTCATGTCACTTTTTACGTCTTTGTGATGATCGATGTGTCTATCTAGTTTATTTTGATATAACCATGTATTATGCATAATGTATTTGTGAATAAACCACTCATTAAACGATATCGTAATATAAATTATAACCAGCAATACTACTTTCGATTTCAAATTCATTTCAATATAATATTACGAACTTTTTTATACACAGTTGTTCCTAGTGTGTCGTGCGTAGTCGTCGACGAATAATATACAGTAGAAGTTTCTTTTCAAAATCAAAAAGAAACTCTTGATAGTATTCATTAGTCGCCGTACCTTATAGCATACCATCGAACTCAATTATCGTTCCATCGTCCTTCAGTAGTCTGATCTTTGAATTTATTTCAAATCGATAACATAGAAAGTTTCTTTTCAATTTCAAAAAGAAACTCTTGATAATATTCATTAGTCCTTTCAGTCGCCGTACCTTTAACCGGGTTAGCATATCATCGAATTCAAATATCGGTTCAATCGTCCTTCGGTAGTATGATCTTTGAATCTAGTCGAAATCAATAACATAGAAAGTTTGTTTTCAAAATCAAAAGGAATGATTGATAGTATTAATTAGTCCTTCAGTCCCCGTACCTTATAGCATACAATATATGACAAGCGTTTCTTTATATACATCGTAGTATCCATTATTTAATTTGATAGTTTTATATAATGAATCAAGTTTCAAATCGAAACCATGAATTGTATAATAAATTTCCTACTGCAAATGAATATGTCAAATATCTTCTTTCAACGCCTTCACAATTAAACACCGCAGGTAATCGAATCGATGCATATCACAGAGGTTCACATTCAACAAAAAACCAAACATCGATTAATGGAGAACGAATAGCTCGTGTTAATCAGTCTAGACGTCATGGTTTAGTTAAAGCCAATTATATACCGCCAAATCGTGCGTATTTTGACAAAATGTTAGAAAATGCTGGGGGTGGTGTTAATATGAATACATTAGATTTCAAGAACAAAAAACAAATTATAAATCTAGCATTAAAAACATCCCCATCTCTTGCATTGCGATTATTAAAAAAATTGGAATGTCCATGCACATCTAACACCGAATTAAAAAATACTAGACAATCAATTAAAAATCAAAATTTAAACACTATCATATCTCTTAGGAAATTAAATGAAAATACACGACCCATACCGTTATCTCGTGCTTTATCGCACAAAAAACGTGTAACTTCTTGGGCGTCAATTCCAGAAATGTATGATTACATTATAGGCTTTAAAAATGATACATCTAGAAAACCTGAAAACTTTTTTACAAGAAAACCTCTTAATATCGAAAAAATATTACCTTTATTCACAACTAATGCTTTAACAAATGTACAAAAGAAAGAAATCTTAAAAATAATGAAAAGGTGATTTATTTTCAAAAATAATAACAAAGAGATCCAACCGGTAGATGTTTCAGTCGCCGTACCTTATAGCATACCATCGAATTCAAATATCGTTCCATCGTCCTTCGGTAGTCCGATCTTTGAATCTGTTTGAAATCAATAACATAGAAAGTTTCTTTTCAAAATCAAAAAGAAACTCTTGATAGTATTGATCAAGGCTCAACATCGATAATTCCGATAACCGATACAATCGATTAATCGTGAACATTGGTATCGATCGATTCCAGATTTGCATTTTTTTTGCACCATTAGTATTGATCGATGCAATAGCGTCTGATATCGGTATTGATCGCGATGGCTTCATGAAATATCGACATTGCTCGATTGTGCCGGGCCGAAAATCGATTCCACAGTGAAATTTGGCTGTATCGATTGATCAAGGGTATCGATAATCGGCATTGGCGAAATTCACCATCCCGCCCTGGGCCCACGATAATCCGCCAGAGCCCAGATTTCAAATTTCAAAGTTTACAAAGTACTTGGCCCTACCGGATGTTGCTCCGTCTGTCGATCCCAATGATTGGTGGCAAAAACACAAATCAGCCTTTCCCAAGCTGTGGTTCATGACCCGTCAGTTATGGGGACATCCTGCAACCACGGGTGGTGTTGAGCGTATTTTCAGTGGGTGTGGTATCCTGCATGGCGACCTGCGCAAGGTTGTCACCGAGGGCACTTTGGAGCACTTCATGATGGCCTCTATCAACACTACGTGGAACGTTACTTTGTGTACCCGTGAGAACTACAGTATGTTGTGAACAGAGTAGTAGAGCCTTGCCCTTTCGGCCTCCTCCTCCTAGCTATGAGTAGAATAGAATAGCATAGCCTGGACAAACCTCCTAAATAATTACGTAACCTGTATGTGAAGGGGGGGAAACCCCCTGTTTTGCTTAAAGTATCGGCTGCATCGATGGTATCGATATTCACAAGTGATGTTGTGTCATAATCAACCTGTTATCGAATATTGTACGTCTAGCTGTAAGTATCATTATTGATCGATTTGGGATATGGGAAAAAAATGTATGATTAGTATTGATCGATAAGGGTTAGTGAATATCAGTATCAATCAATCTCGGTTGTTGTAATATTGATATCAATCGATACTGAAATTACTAATATCGTGCACTCTCGATACCGGAAAATGCATCCGATGTTGAGCCTTGGTATTGATTAGTCCTTCAGTCGCCGTACCTTATAGCATACCATCGAATTCAAATATCGTTCCATCGTCCTTCAGTAGTCCGATCTTTGAATCTGTTTGAAATCAATAACATAGAAAGTTTCTTTTCAAAATCAAAAAGAAACTCTTGATAGTATTGATTAGTCCTTCAGTCGCCGTACCTTATAGCATACCATCGAATTCAAATATCGTTCCATCGTCCTTCGGTAGTCTGATCTTTGAATCTAATCGAAATTAATAACATAGAAAGTTTCTTTTCAAAATCAAAAAGAAACTCTTGATAGTATTGAGTAGTCGTTCGGTCGCCGTACCTTATAGCATACTTCACGAATTCAAATATCGTTCCATTGTGCTTCGGTAGTCTGATCTTTGAATCCATTTGAAATCAATATCATAGAAAGTTTCTTTTCAAAATCAAAAAGAAACTCTTGATAGTATTGATTAGTCCTTCAGTCGCCGTACCTTATAGCATACCATCGAATTCAAATATCGTTCCATCGTCCTTCGGTAGTCTGATCTTTGAATCTGTTTGAAATCAATAACATAGAAAGTTTCTTTTCAAAATCAAAAAGAAACTCTTGATAGTATTCATTAGTCCTTCAGTCGCCGTACCTTGAAAAGCATTATCGATAAAACTTTGAATGTCTGATGTCCGATGTCTTTCTTTGGGTCGGACATCGGACATAAAATGTGACGAATTTGATCATCAACAAACTTTGCATAGTCTGATATCATCTTTGAATATGTTTGAAAATCAATAATAGATAAAGTTTGTTTTCAAAATAAAAAAGAAACGCTTGATGTTATTCAATCGCCCACCAGTAGTCGTGCAGTCGCCGTACCTTATAGCATGCCATTGATACTAAGTAATATTCAAAAGATCTCAAGGTAAGGAATGCCCCGATAGATTACTATTAGGGCTGATATGCGAGCCCTCAATATATCAATAATATAATAGAAAGCGCGGTGTTATTGGATTGTAACACACGTGCGAGTTATGAGCGGGATGAGTGCAGTGACTTTTGTGAGAAGATGCTGCCTCTAGCACAACGCTAGCTCGTCTAAATACCGAATGTCTCCCATCGCATAGATGGTACCGCCATTGGGTTGTGAACCCGAGACATTGGTTGAACGACCAGTATCGTCAGAACGAATAATAAGTTCGCCCCATAATACTGCGCATGCTTGTTCCGCACATGCTTGAAGCGAAGATGATTTCTTGTTTGTTACTTCAAGATCGTATCTTGCTTTGCCATCTTCGAGTTCGACATACGAACTCTCGATGACAGGTGTCATTCAAGTCTTTCCTTGAATAATGACAGATGATGTGACTTATCATTTGACGACATGTACAGTCATAGTCGACCGTACTAACGACTGTCTGTCATTATAATATATGACATGACTCGACATGACATGACATGCATGGTATGACATATCTGACAGGTATGACACGTATGACATGTATGACACATATGTCATCGGTCATGACCCTGACAGATCTCCCCTCTTAAAAGAGTTGTGACCTCACAACGGGCATACCTTTGTATATGTCTTTGATGTCATTGTTGTTGTTGCTTTTGCTGGTACCAGTCTTCTTACACCGATTTGAGGCGTCCCTCATGGTGTTTTTAGGTTATTGGGGGGAACTGAGTCCACTTTAGTCCCTCACCTTAGCATGATGCCTTATAGGCTAATGCCTTACCGTTCTTAGGATGTAGCCCCCTTTGAATTGCGTATCGTATTTCAGAGTGACGTTTCAAGGTTCAATGAATTGCGTTTCGTGATACAGATTGACGCTGGATTACTGATTGATCCACACGTATCGTGCGTCAGATTGACGATTCAAAGTATCCGAGGTGTACGTTACGGATTATTGCGCTAGCCGTCCTCGCGTTAGCGAACGATGATCCCACGATTTAACGATTTATAATCGCACGATTCTCGGCCTTATATATACAACTGATCGTTTGCTGTTCGTTTCCACAGTTGTTATATATTATGCACCCAACCCTTCCTCCCCTCTTGAAGCAACTTCGGAGGTTCACAGGCGGTCATGGGGAGCCCTTTGGATGTTTCCGGAGTTATTTCACCGGGGGCGTGTTTTAATGCAAACAGAGTGGCCCTGCTTAACGGGATTGGACTTATAATCCTTTACCCGGTCTGCTCACTCTTGATTATTGGTCCAGTACGCACGCTTTGACGAACATCTGTCGCGATGAGTGAGAATGGATTCGCCACGTACTAATGTGAAATTTATTTTAGTTATGTTTGCCAGGCATAACTTAGGATCACAACTCCGTCTACCTCAGTCGATGTCTCCGGTAGCTTCGGATGACTGGCCATAGAATCCGATGACTAACCACGGTCTTGGCAAAGGTAGCATTAAGTAGTTTTTATTTATCCACAGATATGATATCTCGCATGTGTGCGTATCTGTGCAAGGGTATGATTTTGTACAAGGCTCACTACACCTTTAGCAAGGAAGGATCAATTTCCCGCTTCTATGCAACATAATGATAAAACATTAAGAGCAAGATATATAGATGATCGACATGTATTAGTATATATTACAAGAAGTAACGATAAGGGCATCAGGCTTAATATAATGATCAGGATAGGCTTCAGATAAAGCCTATCCAACACCAGGTGGGAAGGATGCCATGGCCTGATCGCGTCATGGTGACCTGAAATCGCGACCTGACCTCATCAAGGCGTGACACAAGCGTTGCCACGCGCGTGTCGCCGGCGATTTCTGGCGAAATCGCTTCCTCACGCCACGTCAGTCGTCACGCGTTGTCGCTCGCGGGAAAACTGTTACCTCACGGAAATTCATATGTCGCTTTGTACAAAATCTGTCGTTTTCTACAGTTTTCCCATGTACTTAAATATGGAATTTACCACAGGTCCCATGCCATCTTCACTGAAAACGTGAAAAGTCCATTCTATATTTTAAAGCATACAATTATATTATTGTATTATTGTTTAAAGCATATAATCGTATAATCATATAATTATATAAAGAAATTACGGAATCTAATATATTTACTGTACGTCATAATATACACAAGTATTATATTTATATTTGTATTTATAACATACTGTCTGGTATGGAGACGAGGGCGATATGGTGGGGGGAAGGTGGGGAGGGGGGGGAGGTTGGATATGTCGATAGCCGCGCAGGGGGTGGGGGAGGAGCCGGACGGATCCATGGACATAAAAGTCGGGTATTGACGCCCGATATTGTTTTATCGATTAATCGCAGAAATCGTGCCTATCGATTTTATTCCGTTGCCGAAATAATAATAAAAACACCCTCCACCCGCCCGCCCCCCATAGTTGATTTACTTGTCTCCGTCAATAAAATAAATCAAATCTTGCCAAATATAATACTTATGTATGTGGGGGAGGGGCTGATGGCTGGGGCCGGGCACACCCCATGCCCCATGCCCCACTTGCACACCCTATGCCCCATGCTCCATCAAGCAATTCTATGCCCCATGCCCCAC